>KN471804.1:0-16343 GCA_000787095.1 Periophthalmodon schlosseri
ACCAACCGGACATTGTGGTGGTGGATAAACAGAGCAAAGCCGTTGTGGTGGACAGTGCAGTACCAAGTGATGGGAACATCAGGAAAAAGGAACACGAGAAACTAGAGAAATACCAAGGGCTCAAAGAAGAGCTGGAGAAGTCCTGGAAGGTGAAGGCCTTAGTGGTGCTCGTGGTCATCGGAGCAGGCAGTGACCCCCAAACTGGAGGAGTGGCTACAGCAGATCCCAGGAAAAAGTACATGGTTTATGACCTCAGGATTATATCGTCACATTTTCAATCAGGATAAGGTTAAGCCAATGGAAATTGTAAGATATTGAAACTTCAGTGTTTATTCAAAAGTATTCTGACACCTTAATGTCTCGCTCATACTGACACTGTCCAGTTGCGACTTCTATCGTTACCCTGGTCTGTCCGCCCCAGGGCAGCTGTGGCTTGAGAAGTGGTCCTGCTGGTGGAGCCCTTTAGTGGTCAGGGGGAGGGCAGCTTTGTGTGATGTTACTTCTGAATATCTGAGGAAGACATCAGATAAATCTGTGCTCCTCCTGCTCCACCTGTCTGCAGCTCCAGAAGAACAGACCCAACCAAGACCAAAGACCAAGACCAGACCAAAGACCAAGACCAAGATCAAGATCAAGATCAAGATCAAGATCAAGAAAGACCAAAGACCGAGAAAGACTGAAGACCAAGACCAAGAGTAAAGACCCAAGACCAAGACCAAAGACCCAAGACCCACGACCAAGGACCAAGAAAGACACAAGACCAAAGACCAAGACCAAAGACCAAGACAAAAGACACAAGACACAAGACCCAAGACCATGACCAAGACCAAAGACCAAGAAAGACCAAAAACCAATACAAAAGACCTAAGACAAGAAAGACTGAAGACCAAACACCAAGACCAAGAAAGACCAAGACCAAAGGCCAAAGAAGGACTAGTGGATGCTGCCCTTGAGCAAGACACTTCACCCACCTTGCTTATGTGTGATTAGTGGTAGGGGCATTTATTTCTCTCTTTATACATCTCAAAATCTCTTTCTTTACATTACAAATTAGATTTTGGGGCGGGGAAATTTCAAATTTTCATCAATAGTAGACTTATTGGTGTATATTCTCTGTCTAAAAAGCCTTCAGTCTAACCTTGAGCAGGAAGACGTATTTGTTAGTTCATAAACTTATGAGAATCCATCTTGTCTGACTCCAGCTGTTGTGATTGGGCCTGGCCACCACTGGTTCAGACCAATCACAGAGTATTGTGAGTATATACCTTCAGTCACCATATTTATTTGGTTAAAAATATATACAAAATCCCAGTGTACAGTACTACTAAAATAATGGTTCGTTGCAGCCCTATAAGGAGGCTATACGTTACACTGTCGATTTCAATCAAGTTCTCAGATACAGGCCACATACGGTGTCTGCGAATGAAGTTAACTTTCTAAATAATGACAAATGTTGATTTTCTGACCTTGAGTTGTTTCTCTAAGAGGATTTCCCAGACTTGAGCTCCAGTTCTGTTGGCTTTACAGTGAGGCAGGTCCTGCTCCACTGGCTCCCTTTATGAGTTTCATCTCGAGAGGTTACAATGACTTTGCCTTTCTCCTCAGCTCTAACAAGCTGTGGCGCTCCAATGTTTTCTGTCAAAGGAAATTCAGAAAAAAAAAGTTGATGAGGAAAAAGTCAGCACTGAATAACAACTTGACCAAAACTTTTTGTCTTGAGTTACACATTTTTCTTTAAAGGTACAATAAATAACTTTTCTTGTGCCACTTATATAGTAGAATGTAGACAAGTGTTTTGTTTACATTCACCTGCTTGTTTGGATAAGTTTAATGCAATGCTGTGGACCATTACAGGCAAAGCAAATAACACAACCCTGGAGACAAGCACTGGTGGGAGAAGTATTTTATTCTGTTACTTAAGTAAGAGTACAGATACCGAAGCAAGTAATCAACTAAAAATCAAGTAATCAAGTAAAATTATCACATGAAAAAATCTACTTAAGTAAAAGTATTAAAGTACTTGTTTAAAAATGTACTTAAAGAGTAAAAAGTAAAAGTATTTGGCGCAGATTTTGAGATCTAATAAGCTAATAAGCTTCAGATGTATCTAGTAAGCTTCAGATATAGTGATTTTGATACATATTTGTGCTGAATTTTGTTCGACAGTAACAGTTGACTCGATAGTTTTTTGTAGCTGCTCAAATTAAGAACGTGTTAAAAATAAACCCTCAGCCTTTTCAGCAGCTCAAACAATAATAAAAAATACTTTTACTTTTCAGTCCTGTTCAAACGTGTAGTGCAGTAGAAATTACAGATACCTGCTCACAAATGTAGTGAAGTAAAAAGTGTCCACTTTAAAATTGACTTAAGTAAAGTTCAGATACCTAAAATGTACAATACTTTACTGCACTGAAAGGAAAAAGTCACTGGATTTGCGTAAATATAATATGGAAAGCAGTAATAAAATCATGTTTAGGCTTTTAAATTTATTCAATACCCTCTGTGCATATTTTTTTCACAACACAAATTTAAGTTTTTCAGGTTGATGAAATGTGATCAAATCATGCCGAATGTGCATATTTATCTTATGTTACCTAATCATTAATCACCTTTTTATAGTTATTATTATTGTGTTTTTATGATTTAATTCAGCTTACTTCTACGTGTGCATGCAACATCAAATGCCCTTAAAAAGTAAAATAAGTACACAAAAACAGTCTTTAGTTTTCCACAGTTCTGCTCCAGTTCCACATGTTCACCATGTGATTGTCTTCAACTTTCTCAATAGGCATTCAGTTAAAGGTAGGGCATCAGGTACAAAGTCCTCCTACTCCCACACCACCATGTGGATACATGTGACAATACATTTTTCACTAGAAAATATATGTTGTAAAAGAAATAGACCTGTTAAAATACTGAACTTTGCTAATTGGCGGCCTGTTTTTTGGTGGTTCTTCGACGTCTCCACCATTTTATTGGTTCACACTTTATTTTAACTGATACTGTTTGCAGAATGGTGCTGCACAACATCACTAAACATCAGCTGTAATATGTGTTATCTTACCAGCAGCTACAGCAAAGTGCTCTGGATATCTCTCTTTCATGTTTGCAGACTCTGGAGGCGACACATTCAAATCTTAGTACAACAGCTGACCATCCTAAGGCTCTAGAGCTGTCCCAGGGAGGAGCTTCACCACAAATGATCAAGTTTTCTCAGCCTGATTAAAACATGCAGGTTCAATATCGGCCACAATCGAGCTGCTTTTGTAAGACTTAAACATGATGGACAGAGAATCATAAATAAGTTAATGCTGTAAAATTTGTGTTTGCAATTTGAGCCATTTGCCATTTTCTCAGTGTACTTTTACTTTGTTACATTCCACCAACGAAGACAAGCAGGTCGGACCTGCACACTGAATGTTACATAATGCACGTTTGAGGCAGTTACTAGGTGACTTGTAAAGGGGCAAATATGATGCTGTATTGACTTTCTAGAGCTTTTAGCCATTTAATTTCTATTTCCTAATTTTCTCTATTGGGCTTGTGGCATCATCAGGTGTTAATTGCTGGGTTTCAGATGACATCACATTATTCTATAGGGCAATAATATTTAATCCAGATGGGGACAGCTAAAATGAATATTGTTAAAATACAGATTTTTGTTGTAATAGAGAGAGGTTTTGGGTCTAGTCACTAATAAAAATGATCAAGTTCAACATTTGCTGAACCATCATCACCTGAAGCAAAGTCTGTTGTCTAATCTATAGTGTCTTGCCCATGGACACAACCACAGAGCAGGATTTGAAACGCCAACATTCTGACTTGTAACTACTTCTTTCTCTCTTTCTCTCCTCCAGGAAACCATCACCATGACTACCAGCACAGCCACCTGGATCTGACCGCATTTACACCCAAACGAGGTGAGGCGTAAACTATTTAAAGGGCCAGTGCACAGTTTTTTTCCCCCCTGTATTTGAGCTAAACATGTCTTGCCCCAGATATATTGTATAAGCGGCACTTGAATTCAAAATAAAAAGTCAGCTGTGTATTGTCCGCACCTAATTGTAAAGGGTTGTATTGTCTGATAATCAGGAAGTATGTGTTAGCATGCTAGTTGTTAGCATTATTGCTGTGCCAAAATTATGCTCTGAAAGTTAGAAAAAGTCAGGTACAGTGCCTTTAAAATGGTATTATTCTGAACATTTGTGCTCTCAGATCATGTCGGTTAGTGTGTCTAACTGGCCTGATCTGACCCTGTTATAGGCCTGTTTACACTGTCATCTGAAACGCTGTGCTGTTGTCTCATATTGTAGATTGTGATGCTGTTACACTTTAGGTCTAATATTTCAACTCCTTACCATCACTGTGTCGCCAGTAAGACACCATCATCAGCACATCATCAGTGATAACTTAAAGGCACTGTACCTGATTTTTACTGTCTTAAAAACACAACTAGTTTATTGTAAACAGTTTGCCGTGGTTCAAATGTATTCCTCACTTATCTTATGCATTCCAAACATCCTAATTATTCACCGTTTATAAGCACTTTACAAAACTTCCAGAGGCCAGAGAGGAGTTTGTCGTCACGGTAAACTTAACAGGAACCAGCATGCTAACTGCGCACTTCCTGATTATTGGAAAATAAACACTTGTTACAACCCAGCTTGGCTAGGGTCAGGGAGGTAACAAAAAACAAGATGGAAAATGGTAAACTAAAGTCGTAATTTCATTAACAGGAATATAACAGATAAGTAAATACGTATGGACAGAATTGAGGCTAAACATAAATTAAGTGAACCAAATAACAAGGATTTAACCAAGGTCTAAAGCGAGTGTCTCAAAGAGCACGAGTCACACAGGCCTGCAAACAAAACACATTTAAACCACACTGATAAACGAGTGTCTCATAAACACCAACTCAGACTCAGAACAGAACATAGTGACTGACAGGAGCGGCTCCAGACTGTTTTGGTTGGAGGAGCTAAGGGGGTGGTAAGGGTTCAGTGTGGGCGCTCATGTAAATATAGAGCCTTTTAACAATGGAGCGTACCTCCTACCATATCTGCTTTGCTGTTTTAAACAAGTTTTAAATGTAATTATCCCCTGTAGTGATTTATAAAACCTAACATGGTAAAAGCCAAATGTAAAAATCTTCAACTGGACAAAAAGTTGTAGGAATGAAGACGTTTCTCAGCTCATCCAAGCCGCTTCTTCCAGTTGGCAGATTTACATTTGGCTTTTACTATGGATCAGACCTGGACGACTGAGGGATTACGCAGACAAAACCTAATATGGAATTTTTTATTGTAGTCTCATTTTGAACACTCTGTGGTTGCCATTTCAACATTTTTAGCTGAGATTGGATGTGCTATGAAACTGGAGCAAAAATCTCCAGGTGACTGACATCTAGAGACAGACAAAATGGCACACTGTGCACAAAGACCAGCAGCCTGCACTGGTGTGGTCAATGTCCTGTAATAGGGGAGGTGGCTGTAGGTGGTGGCACGGGATTGGCCAGACAGGAAGGTAACGCTTCAGTCAGGGACAGAGGAGGCACAGAAGCCAACCAAGGAGGAGTAATGGAGGCCAGGTGCCGTAATGAGGAAGCAATGAGGTAAAAAGCTCCAAAAAATCAGTATATACGGATACAGGTCCTTTAAAAATGCATCTCCTCTCTATCCTCTTTCAGACTGTAATCTCCTTCTCACCCCTGTCATTGACCCGACTTGACATTGTGAAGAGATTCTCTATCCGAAAAATGAAGCTAAATGATTGTGCCACGAATCTTTTTAATCTCGGGGTGAAATCTCTCAGTGAAATTAAACTGTGAGACGCGACGGAGGAAAGAACAGCCGTTTGTCAAACTCATTACAGATGCTCCTTGCATTTAAATAAATACAGATTTGTGGAGATAGTTCAGAATGCAGATGAAATAATACACTTAGAAAAATGAACTTATACTTTTAAAGGCGCTGTACCTTATTTTTAAAAATGTGAAAAACGCATGTAGTTCATTTTAAACGGTTTGCAGTGGTCCAAAGTTATTCCTCTCTTACTTTTTGCATTGCGAGATTCTTAATAATTCAGAGTTTATAAGTGCTTTTCACAACACTCAGAGCGGAGTGTTGCCATCTTTGTACTGTAATGCTGACATCACTGTAATGCTGCCATGTTAACCACGCACTTCCTGATTATTGGACAATAAAATGCTACAGTACAGCGCTCTCTTTCGGGCCCTATTCGAACCCTCTTTATGATTAGCTGTAACATTCTGTCCAATGCTCCGCCCACAAGCCTATGTCACCCGTGCTCCCACCCGACAATTCTCCATAAATATACAAAAACATGATACAAAACTGTACACAACAACTTGACAATCCTGATGTAGTAGTTTCAGTTTTTGGTGAATATAGCGGTTTCAGAACAATAAAAGTAAAAAACACAAGTAAAACACCCTGTAGAAAACTGAGATACTGCCCATTGCAGAAATCAACCCTAAACACAGTAGATCTTCCAATTAGGTACCCAGATTCTATACAGTACAAAGAGAACCATTTTATGTGGGGTTGTTTTGTTTTATTATTGTTTGAGTAATCCATATTCGTGCATTTGACCCATCCTTCAGTGTCTCTGGGTTAAATCTATCAGGCCCATCTCTAAATATTGAGCTAGTCTTGGTCAGGACTACCTTAGCTGGAGGATTTGACCTATTGTGCATGTTTTGGGTTGATGGGGGAAACCAGAGTATCCGGAGAACACCCAGCCAGACACGGGGAGAACATGCAAACTCCACCCAGACACAGGGAGAACATGCAAACTCCACACAGAGAGACCCGAGAGTCAAACCCAGAATCTTCTTGCTGTCAGGTGTGGGTGCCTTGAAGGTAGAAAAGTGCATTGATTTGGACGGTGGCTGTGGGTGGAGTTTAGACTTTTAGTCCCTTTTTAATTAAAGGAAAACACCTGACTCATTCCTTCTAAGCAGGTCTGGTTAATACGTAGCAGCTGTTGGTTAAAGCCGTCTTTTAAGCGTCCTTAATTAAAATGAAAATGTCAGAAAATAGCAAATTCCTCAGATATGCATGAATGAAATTAAAAACTGTCAAGTCAATTCTGCAAAATACATTAGAGAGGGGGCATTTTACTTCTATGGGGAATTTACTGCTAACACATAACATATTTAGATTACCCTGTTACTTTTTATTGTTTTGAAAATGCCATATTCGCCGAAAAGAACATATCAACATGTTTTATCAGTTTCATTTTCATTTGTGACGCTCTGAGTCCTCCCTCCCTTTGTTCCCCGTGCTGAGTGCACTCTCCCGTCAGAGCGCTGTCACAACACAATCACCGTGCATCCCCCTAATGCAAATACTACACATCACACCATGTTTGTGTTGAGTTATTGTGTACAGTTTTGTATCATGTTTTGTGTATTTATGGAGAATTGTCGTGTGGGAGCATGGCTGACGTAGGCTTGTGGGCTGAGCACGGCACAGAATCTTCCAGGTAACCATAAGGAGGGTTCACTAAAGGGTAAGGAGAGATCGCTAAATTACTCAAATATGAAAAGATGACATCTAAAACCTCTTCAGGCATTTCTGATGTGGAAACAATCTTATAACATGGTAGAAAGCTCAATGATTCTGCATAAAACAGAACTAAGACTAAATCAACTTTTTTATGCTCCTAAACTGTGTATAGTGTTTTAATTACGTTGTCTACTGTTCCTCGTGCTTTTCTGGTCATTTTCGTGCAAGCTATGGTACCAGCTTTATGGTCAAAAACACATAAAACGGGCCTGTCCTGCCTCCAGTGGCATCCGCAATTTCAAGCACTACATGACATCACACAGGACTGCCCTGATTATAGCCGGGTGTGTCTGATTACAAACACCTGGCTGCAGGGGCGGAGTTTGAACTGCGGATACCTGTTAGACCAATCACGCTCTCCCGATTAGTTCTCCAGATACTGCTTAGTTTAGCAGCTCTATTTGAAATGTGGTTTTGGGCGGAGTTTAGGTGTTTAGTCCCACTTTAACTTCGGACCACATCATTATAAGTTTTGTGAGTGGTTATTTAAAAGTGTCCTGATAGTTTAATGCAGTGAGCGAGTGTGACACCGGTAAATGGGTTTGAACAGCCCTCTCTGCTCTCTCAATGGTCCTCTGTGTGTCAGGTTTATAACACTCAACCCAGATCCACATGTGAGCCTTATACGCACCTATCTGATCCAATTTAGAGGTACTTTTGTTGTACACTTTTATCATTTTGCCTCATATAAAGAAGCGTTTTATAGACCAACTTAGGATGCTCTGAATGCATAAGGTAAATGAGGACTAACTCTGGATCATTGCTAATTGTTTAAAATGAACTAGTTCTGTTTTTTTTTACATTTTTAAGATGGAAAAAAAATCTGGTACAGCACATTTGATGCAGGTTTTGAACTTGCCGATCCTCTGCTTCCACTTTTTTTTAGCGGCAACACATCTCACGCTTAAAAGAGATTGCAAGTGTTTAAAGCTGACAAGGTTATAAGCATGGATCTATGGAAAGTGTTCAAGGGAGGTTGAGGTAAGAAGCTAGGCTAGGCTAAGCTAGCGTTGTGTGAGTGAAATAATTTTTTTTTTCAGCTTCAGAAAGTGGTGCCATTATTCAACTCTAAAGACGTGATTGTTGACAGTTGAAAGGACTGAAAAGGAAGCCATGAGATTAATATTGGAGCTTCTTCTGGTGTAAGAAAACACACCGAATTTATTCTGGTTGTTTATTTTCCGAACACAAGGGCAACTGTAGGCCGTAACCCACGCCAAAACAAGAGCCAAATAACAGCAGTCTCAACTCCGAGAGCCAGTCCCCAAAAACAGACCAGTAACTGACCAGTAGAATCTTCACATGAACTTGTCGGCATAGCAACCAAGTGTCATATACATGAAGAACAAAAGGTATTAACCTGAACTAAGCACAAAATATCAGATCATTACAATGTGACAAATTTTAACAAACAATGATAAGGTTCAACATTTGTGGATCATAAGTTTGAACATTTCTTTCAAAAACTGTGAATTATCCATAGAGTTACATAGGCCCCTGCCCTCTGTCTGAAACTGTGACATCATCAGATTCTCGAACGTGACCCATTACATGATTTTCCAAAATGGTTCATCGGAATGACTCATAAGTGCATGTCATTCCCACATGCTGCCGATGACTTGGTTTCCCTCTTCCTTCTCTGCGGTGTCCTCATTACAGCGTCTCTTATTTTAGTCCTGTCCCCGAGCTCCAGGCCCCTGACCCAACACAGGACGTCCCAAATACAGAGGCACAGCAGGGCGCCTCCCGGTGGACCACTGGAGAACTGCGTAACAACAGAACTGTGTCCCAGTCTAAACAGTGATGAAGACGTCCGTGGTCAATGATCAGTAGTGATATTAGAAGGGCTGCAAGATTAATCGCAGTTGAATCAAATTTGAATGAACGCGGTTGGCAAATTGCAATGTCTGCCATTTTGGAACTACCGTCACTTCCTCCTTTGTCAGTTCATATTTCAGTCTTTTTGTCAATTCTCTGGACATGTTTAAAACGTGAACTTTGAACAGAATCGTATTATTATTAAAACGTAAATTGCAAATCTAAACGCAATCTCAATGGTTGTTAAAAGAATCACAATTTGATATTTTTTTCCCAAATTGTGCAGCCCTAGGTAATAATAACTGGCTGTGCTTGGATGGTTCATCCCAGTTTCACTTTGTCATCTGAAAAAGCTGTTCTAAAGTCATGCACGCAACAGAAAGTTAATGCCTGTGGATATTAAAGGGCCCATATTACGTTATTTTCTGATCTATGTTATAATGTTGTTTCCTCATCAAAATCATACCCGGAGTTGTGTTTTGTTTCATGTTTAACACACAAATCCTGCATATTTAGACTGAGTTCTTCTCTAAAACGGAAAACACTCTGTTCCACCTTGTGATGTCATGTGGTGATACAGGAAGTGCTTCACTGTGTTTTTAAACTCCATACACCTTCACTAGAATCACTTGGATCATTTTAGCCCTGGAATTGTCAGTCTCTACTGAACTAAAGGTAAAACGAGCTGTTAACTTGAAAACTACCACTTCATGACATCACAAGATGGAACAGAGCATTTTGATATTGGGAGATACAGACATGTTAACTTGAAACTACCACTTCATGACATCACAAGATGGAACAGAGCATTTTGATATTGGGAGATACAGACAGACTAATAATAGAGGATTACTCAAACATGTGTGAATGAAACAAAACATAACTCCGGCAGTGTTTTTGATGAGGTTGCAAGATTATAACATAGCTTAAACTTCACAGGAGTCAGTCTTGCGTAATATAGGACCTTTAATGATGTGCCAGCAATGATTTGTGAGAGCTATGGATGACAGACAGATTTTAATACCTTCTTCCTCCTTCTGTGGTGTGAAAATCAGATACCCATCTTTAAAGGTGAAGCAAATATTTTTTTCAGGTTAAGCAGAAAAGTTTCACGGTGCAGTTTCAGCTGACTTCAATGTGTGTGTTTTTACAGTAATTATTGATTTAAAATTTGACCTTATGAAATCTAGTTCTCTCTTCCCCTTTCTCTTATCTGCCTACCCCCTTCTTCATTTTTTCACCTCTTTCTCACCTTCTCTTTCCTCCTCCCTTTCCATCTCTCTCTCTTTCACCTCTATCTCCCCCGTCCTCCTCTGCCTCCTCTCTTCTCCCTCCGTCTCACTCCCTTCTCTCCGCTCCCTTCTTTTCTCTATCTGTCTCCCCTGTCCCCCTCTCCCTCCCTTCTTCTCCCTCTTTCTCACCCCTGCAGATCGTCCCCAGAGGAAGAACAACATTCTGACCGCAGCCACAGAGCCGTACGACCTGTCCCTGTCGCGCTCCTTCCAGAACCTGTCTCACCTTCCGCCCTCCTATGAAGTGGCGCTGAAGTCCGACATAAGTAAATACAGCAGCTCAATGATGCGGCTGAGTATGTCCTCTCTCGCTACCTCTCTCGCCCGCCCGTCGATCGCCCGTCTCTCACTCCCTCCCTCTCTCCACCTCCGCCGATTCTACCCCACGACCCGAGAATGACCACCTATCTGATTTAACTGTGTTGGGTTGGACGTTCCTAAAACATCTGTCAACTTTTTATGATGTCATCAGCTTGAGTCTGAACTAGAGGTGCAATTAATGACTATTTTAGTACTCGAGTAGTCAGCGATTATTTTTTCGATTAGTCGACCAGTCAAAGAAGTATTTCTACTGTAAATTAAGATTTTCAAAACACATTAAAAACTTTTTTTTTTTAAATAAAGGTTGAAACATGGTGACTGAAAGCTCCTAAATAGAGAATATTTACGAATGTGTGTATTATTAATGAAAATGAGAAATTGTTGTTGGCATGATTACAGTTACAGTTTATGAGCCTTATAGTTACTTAACCCTGTGCGTGAGCTATTAACTGACTGTTGTCACAAATTACTCAAATTAAAAACTTTATTTTTATTTAAAACAAAAAAAGATGAAGCATGAATAATAATAATAATAATAACAACAACAACAACAACAAAAACAATAATAATAATACCTTATACTTACACCAAGGGGGAGACTGACTGGAAGTGAGGCTGCCAATCTGCACTGGCCCCTTTAACCACCACCAGCAATGCTCCGAGCAGCAGTGGTTGGTGGTTCAATCCCAGCTTTAACCATGCATGTCCATGTTGCGTCCTTGGGCAAGATACTTCACCTTCCCTGAGTACGATGGCGATAATTGGTGGTGTTAGTTCACGGGAGCCATTTGAAGAAGCTTACCACCACAAATAAAACAAAAATGAAAATGGACTGGTTATTTAAAGAGTTATTTATGCCTAACACATTATAAGTAAAAACACATACAACAATATTTTGCATGAGGGTCCATCCAGTAGTTAAATATCAGTATTATCAAAGTCATACCACAGCTCAGTTTCCATTTTTCTCATTTAAAATCTGAGAAAAAATCAGATACCTTCGTCAACCTATTTTTGGCACAAAGGACCTTTACGACCCAGACTGATGACATCATAACAAAGTGACAGCTCCTTTCTGTCGATGCTCGTCAGCCCGACACTGTGGAAATCCGATGTTCCGCTAAATGACCATTAGCGATGCGCACTTCAGGACAATTCTCCACAGATGCGAGAGCCGCTCACACCTCACCTTTGGGCGGAGGCGGTCTTTAAACGCCTGAACGCAGAGGAAGATTCTGGGAGTAATTTACCGTGAGATCGGCTCCATCTGCAGTGCGTGTCCTGTCGCTAATGACGTTAATGATGCTAACGACATTGGTTTTTCAGATTGAGATGATGCTACGCTAATGTTTAGAGCTAACTGATCGCCGCATGCTTCGCTTGCTCTGGATTTGATGCATGTCATTTCAAATTTAGTCACGACTCTCTCAACTTTCCGACATGAAAAAGTGACTGCATAAATTAGCAGAGGAAACAAAGCTAAAGTCTGATGTGCTAAGGGGAGTTTATATTTGTAGTAGTAATATTTAAAGTAGCCTGCATCACAGATACAATGTGTGATGTGAAGTGAAACTAAACTCAACTCGCCACTAAACTTTGTACATGGTGTTTTTATAGCATTAGCTACTGTTCCTACTCATTTTTGTCAACTTTAGTGCAAACTAGGTAAATTTGCAGTTTTCTGGCCAAAGTGTCTAAATCTAAGTGTGTGCTGCCTCCAGTAGCCACTGTGATTTCAAGTACTACGTGACATCACACAGGACTGCCCTGATTACAGCCAGGTGTTTCTGATTACAAACACCTGGTTGCAGGGGCGGAGTTTGAAGACCTGTTTGACCAATCACAGTGTTACTGTGATTGGCCCCTCCTCCCACCTCACTCTCTTCTTTAGTCCTCCAGGTACTGCCCAGTTTAGCAGCTCTAAAAACAGGATTTCTCTGTACCAGGGGTACTTTCCTACCAAACATAAAATGAAAAACAGGAAAAGCCCTTGACTAAACTGTATCAGGTAACTTTGAGTCTGAGTTTATTAGCTAAACATGAATGCCTATGCTTAGTTACACAAATGATAAAAGCTAAAAGTTGACTCACTTTTTGAATTAGAAGAGACAATTGGCTGCCTGAGCTGAGCTAAGCTTGGCCACTTTCTTTGGTCCTCTTGATGTTGGTGGAAGGTGGAGAAGTAGAAATAGGGAAGTAATATCACTGTCCAGATATGCACAGCAGAGGTCAGTTAATCACAAGTACCACTTAAATGTGGGTAAAAGCATTGCTAAACATACCGCGCTCAGTCCCAGAATCCAAGGTGGCCCTACAGTTCATTGATGTAGATATTGGGAAGTCTAAAAAAAAAAAAGACATGATTAAAACATATATAGTTTACATTAAAGTGATTTAAAGTGAAGTGGTAATATAACAATATTATTTACGTACTTACTAATCCAGGTGCATCAAGGAAGCCTGGAGCAAAGATCAAATCTTCCTTCAGTGAAAGACCCTCCATATTCCACCCTGACCAGCATTTTCTGAAGTAAATCATATTGTGAACATGCAAATTAGTCAGTTAATGTACATAATCACACCAACCAATTATACTTGCTGTAATAGGAAGTATTGAAGATTTAAGCCTGTTGTAAAATATAACCTTGCTGCATTGTATTACTATGGAAAAAAAAAAAAAATAGGCCTTGAAAAATGAATCACAGCTTGGACTGAGAGTAGTAGAAGAAAATCCTTCATGAGTCAATTTTAACCCCTACTATATGACAAATGGGAGTGAGACTAAATAGGAAATGACTCATAGGGTAAAATCTACACTTGCTGAAAAAAGGCAAACCCCCAATTTAAGTGTTCTTTAGTCCCACTTTAAACACTTTGTAACTTAGCTGGTGGGCAGTTCGCCACCTGCTTATCTCTGTGGATGTCATTGCTTTGCTTACAATGTTCCATGGTATTACACTTACCTATCTCCGTGGAGACAAGCAGGCGTGGAGAGGCAATCCCACTCACTGTAAAAATGCATGTTTTTTCAAAGTATCATTTCAAGGCTCATTCACAGTGAAAAGATTTGAAACTGATGTCGGAGCTTGGTCTGGAACACTACAAATAACTAGAAAGTAATGCTGCATTCCCGGCAACTGGGAGGTTGGTTATTTTCACCTCAGAACGTTCCAGCTGAATTAACTCGCTAAAGAAATATAATAGTTAAACAAATGTCTCCAAAACGGGAATATTGTCAGATTAATGTAGGCAGTTAGATTTATTTATTTCATTTATGTGGTGGTTAAACTCAGATCATTGTTTTAATACGTCACAGTTTAACTCGTGAGTGGGAGTCCTCCAATAGTCGTCTCCCAGTTCAGCAGTGTTCCAGGGCACGCTGAACACTTTCGGAATGACCATACGAGGTAGAAACAAAGTCTGGAATGTTCCACAGTATAGCATTATTGCACATTGTGACTGAGTAAATTCATTCTCACTGTGAGCTCACTGTAGCTGGAATTTGGCCTGGTGGCATCTTGAACTTATCTCTTGTCTCTTGCCTCTTATTTAAATCAAAATTCTCTGCCAGTAACGTGATTAATATTGCACATCTTCTTACACCACCAATGTATATAAATAAAACAAAACTCTCCTACACATTTTACTCAAACTTTTTTCCAGTGCTCTCCTGTTCAGTTGATGAAATTTGTAGCACTGTTCACTTTTTGTTGGTGAGTCTTATCAAAATGCATGAGAAATACAAACGCAGGACAGTATCACTCTGCTCTGCACGACAATTCCCATGAGCCCCGGCGGCGACTGGACTTCTGGACACACACATTTTGTGCAAGTGTCAAACTGTCCAACTCTTAACACAACTATAGATCCAATATGTCACAGTAACACAGACGGAACATGCACACTCCACTCAGAGAAATCAGGAGTCTAACCCACAACCTCCTTAAATCAGGAGTCTAACCCACAACCTCCTTACTGAGAGGAGGAGACAGGTTAACCACTCTGCCACAGTAACACAGACAGAACACGCACACTCCACTCTGAGAGATCAGGAGTCTAACCCACCCTTTGTCCAATTTTTTTTTTTTTTGCCAAATATTGCTATTAAATTTATAGAATATATTTTTAAATTACAACTAATCAACTAATCGACAACTAATCCAAGAGCCCTGTGCATTTCAGAACATGTTTGCAGAGGTCTAAACTACAGGCTTAGCAGGCTCTACACAGAACAAGACCCCATGGAGACACAGGGAGGGCATCTGACAGACAAAGACAGTTCAGAACATGTTTGCAGAGGTCTGAACTACATTGTTGGCAGGTTTCATATGTTTTATTGACTGCACAGTATGTTCTGAGCTGTAAACATGTAAAATCAGAAGCACAAAAGCACCACTTTGTCCAACTCTATAGAGCGGCATGTGAACGCACCACACAGGCTCGTCCTTGAATGCAGCCCGGCTTTGAAAAACAAGCACACCTCCACAAACAACATGCATAGATACAGCCATTAACCATTGCTGTGAAAAAATAAAGGTGCACTGTTTGTCTCCTTGGAGATGTTATTTAGTTTGTCTGGAATGTTCCGCACTACAGCGTTAGACATGTCTATTTTTTCATTTATTCATGCCATATAGCGGAACATTCTAAGCAATGCAGTAACATCTCCATGGAGACAAGCACGTGGCAGATGCGCTTATGCTTGGAATAGTTTAGCAGTTTAGATTTTAGTCTCATGTCAACATTCACTCACACACCACAGTCATACTAGGCAAGGTGGGTGAAGTGTGTTGCTTAAGGGCACAGTGACAGAGGTTGGTCGGAGTGGGCTGGTGGAGCAGTGCTCTAACCACTGAGCCACAGTCACAGACTCAAATCCAATTGTAAAACTTGAAAATTGCGACATTTTTCAACCTTTAGGAAAAACCATTGAACTGTAAAGTTAATGGATAAATAAATACATTTTTATTGCAGTCGGATTAACCACACTCAGATATTTACTACGTTTGAACAGGTCTAAACTATAAAGTTGGAAGCTTTTACACAGAATAAGACTCCATGGAGACACGGGGACATTTAGTTCTCAAAGACGACTGGATGCATGAAAATGACAATTGGGATGAATCATTGAGTTTTCTGCAGAAGTGAAGCGAGAGAGAGAGACTTGAGCCTAAATCTGATCTAATCCGAGTCGTAATGAAACATCTGCTCAACCTAAAGTCCATCATGTCCAATTAGAACTGACTATGGACAGTCAGACTGGACTGAGGAGGAGGGAGGAGAGAGGGAGGGGAGAGGAAGAGGGAAGAGAAAGAGGGAA
>KN471804.1:16403-31953 GCA_000787095.1 Periophthalmodon schlosseri
GAGAAGATGGGAGGAGTTAGGGAAGAAGAGGAGAAAAGGGGGGAGAGAGGGAGAGGAGGAGGAGAGGTGGTGGGAAGGAGGAAGAGAAGAGGAGAGTAAGGGGAGAGAAGGTGGAGAGGGGGAGGAGGGAGGAAAGATAGAGTGAGGAGGAAGAGGAGGTGAAAAAGAAGAGGGTGCAGGAAGAGAAGGTAAGATGAGAGGAGATGGAGAGGGGGGAAGGGAGGGGATATGAGAAGGAGAGGAAGTGGAAAGGAGAAGAGAGGAGGTGGAGTGGAGGGGAGAAAATGAGGAAGAGAAGATAGGAGAGGGAGAGAAGGAAGACAGAGAGAGGAGGTGGGAGGAGAGAAGAGCAGAGGAAGAGAGAGGCAGGAGAAGATAAGAAAGGGGGAGGAGGAGGAGCAAGGGGGGAGGGGTGGTAGAGAAAAGAGGGGAGAGAGAAAAAGAGGAGGGATGAGAGGAAGAGAGAGGAAGGAGGAGAAGATGGGGAGGAGGAGCAAGAAGAGAGAGAGGTGGAGGAGAAGAGCAGGAGGGAGGAGAGAGGGGAAGAGGAAGTGGAGGAAGAGATGGGAAGAAGAAGAGAGGGAGGGGGATAGGCAAAAGAGAGGAAATGGAAAGGAGGAGAGAGAATGAAAGAGAAAGGTAGGGGAAGAGACGAGGGGAAAGGGGGAGAAAAGGGACATTTTGAGGGAGAGGAGGGAGGATGGTGGTGGGAGGTGAGGAGAGGAGAGAAGGAGAATAAGAGGGGGAGATGAAAGGGGAGGAGAGAGGGAGGGTAGGAGGGGAAGAAGCAGCAGAACCACCAGCCTTCTCACCCTCTCCATCTCCTTCTCTTCTTCATCAGAGTCTGTAGGCCCAGGGGACCTAATAAAATACCACCCACACATCACAGATAGAAACAGACTGGACCCAATCACAAAGTATTATGTGGCTTTATTAACTGTGTAAATCTCACTTTGCACACGGCACTTCTCCCAGAGCACCACTGCACACGTCACTGTTTTAACAGAGGGGTTGATTTAAGCCAGATGCCCTGCCAACATGTTTACAACCGGGAAAGGTCTGTACTGCGAAAAAGCAAAAATGACCTGAATTCTCAATAATTATCTTGCTAGCATGCTAACTGTACACTTCCCGATTCTCGGCCAATAAAATGCGTTATAATTCGATGTAGACAGTACACACAGTGCAGAGAGGACTTATTCTGACCTCAAGAGCTGCTTATACAATATATCTGTACTGGAGCGAGACATATTCTGCTCAGTTACCTGGGAAAAAGTGGACATAGTGCCTTTAAAGTGACTGTGTCTGATTGTTGACGATGGTTGAGCAAAATGTGTTTATTTGACATTTATTTAATAGGAAGATAAACCCCTTGAGATGAAGCATTTCATTTTTGAGGGGGTCCTCGAAAATGAAATAGTTTTGACTAGTTTTGACTAGATTTATTTTGGTCATAGTTCTGTCTTATTTTTCTTCTTTTTTTTTTTTTTTAAAGGTCACATATTACACTATTTTCTGATCTATGTTATAATGGAGTTGTGTTTTGTTTCATTCACACGTTTAACATGTTTAGTTCTTCTCTCAAATGGAAAACACTCTGTTCCACCTTGTGATGTCATGTGGTAATACAGGAAGTGCTCCACTCTGTTTTTAAACTCCATACACCTTCACTAGAATCATTTGGATGATTCAGACCTGGAATTGCCAATCTCTACTGCACAAAAGGTAAAATGTAGCTGTTAACTTGAAAACTACCGATTCATGACATCACAAGGTGGAACAGAGCATTTTGAGTTTTGGAGATGTAAACAGACTAATAATAAAGGGTTACTCATGTGTGAATGAAACAAAACATAGCAGGTATGTTTTTCAGGTATATATTTTGGTATAGCATTGAGTGGCATAGCATTAAATTGCTGGTTTCCATCACTCAAAAATACTTGGTTACTTACTTGGTTACTACCATACTTTGTAATATTCCAGACAAAACAATAACATGTCCATGAAGACAAGAAGGTGCAGACCCTCCATAAGAAAAGTTACACTGCGCTTCTTCTATCACTTGTGAATCTAAGTCCTTTAAACTCAAGCATAGATTTTTAGCCATGTAGTTTAATGATTTGGTCCAGTTGTTTACACACACTTTGCTGCGCTAAAGGAGCACATAGCGTTAGCATAATTGCACTGGGCTCCGGGTCCCTCAGCGCCGAGCGATCTACATACAGGAAATTACTGCGACCACTAATTAAAGCAGGGCCACGCTTCGTTAGGTGGAAATAGAAGAGAACCGCAGAGCTTGTAGAAGGTAGGGACGAAAAAAGAGGCCGTGAAAGGACAAAAACGATCTACGATAAAGCTGGGATCATGAATTTAATTATTGACAAAGTTCACAAATCAATTACCTTATAAACAATATACATTTTCCTCCCCATAATACTGCAGTCTCAGTGTTGGGTTTATTCGAGATAGAGAAGTTTAATGACATACTGGGGCGTTCCAGGCAATGCAAGACCTTGGAGACAAGCAGGTGGCAGCACTTATGAAATGCCAATAGATTCATACTTTTATTTAATAACTAGTAACTTTTCTGATGGATTTTTTTTTTTCTCACTATGGCCCACCTTAACAGAGCACACATTTAATCTATTTCTCTTGTTCTCGGTATTGTTCAATTTGACATTTGGCACCATAATGAGAACTTTCATTTAAAAACTCCCTCCAGACTCCAGCTCGACCGCCTGTAGCCCAAAATCTGCTCCTGAGATGAGGGGTAATAAAGGAAGAAAAAGGGGAGAGGGAGAAGGGGGAGAGAGAGAAGGATGAGAGAGGCACCAGGCTCAAAAGAGTTCCTAATGAAGGTGTGATGAGAGGTAATAGTAGAGAGGGGGAGAGAGAGAAGAGATGAGAGAGAGAAAGAGAGGGAGGGGAAGAGATAAGAAGAGAGTGCGAAGAGAGAGAAGAGGAGGGAGAAAACATAATGGAGCAAAGAGAGAAAGAAAGAAAGGAGAGGGGGCATGGGGAAAGAGAAGCAAGTGGAAAGAGAGAAAGGGGGAGAGACCAGGGTTAAAGGAGATCCCAATACAGGTGTGATGAGAGGAGAGAGGGAGGAGAAAGAGAGAGGAGAGAGAGGACAAGAAGAGAGTGGGGCAAGGAGAGAAAGAAAGAGAGAGGGGGATAGAGATAAGGGTGAGAGGGGAAGAGAGGAAAGAGAGGTGGAGAAAGGGAGGGAAGGAGGAGAGAGGGACAAGAGGAGAAGAGAAAGGAGGAGATCCTAATACAGGGGTAAGGAGAGTGGGGACAGAGAGAGAGAAGAGTGGGAGAGAGAGAGGGGAGGAGCCAGGGTCAGAGGAGATAATGCAAGCGTGATGAGAGGAGAGAGGGCTAGAGAAAGGAGAAGAGAGAGAAGGAGTATAGATAAATAAAGAAGAGAGCGTGGCCTTTTCTATCCCAAAATCTGCTCCTCTCCCGGGGACTCACTCGGTGACCCCCCCGTTTGACCCGTCAAGTCTGCGATCACCAGAGCATCTCAAAATGGCCGCCTGACCTCAGAGTACGTAATGATCAGGACTATTGCAGAGCTAACGGTCCTTAAGTTAATCAGAGAGTGGGACTGCGGGTCTCTGGGTAGAAAACAGCTCCTAATACAGTTGTGATGAGGGGTATAAGGAGAGAGAGGGAGAAAGAAAGAGAGAGAGAGAAAGGAGGAAGCGAGGGAGAGAGAGGAGGAGGAGACATCAGGGTTATAATGCAGGTGTGATGAGCCGTATAAGGAGAGAGGGGGAGAAAGTGAAGGGGGAAGTGAAAAAAAGAGAGAGGGAGAGGAGGAAGAAGGGGAGAGAGAAAGAAAGAGATAGCGTGGGGTTAGAGACAGAGAAAGGGGAGAGACTATGGGTTGAGACTGAGGCAAGATGGGAGCAGCGTGTACTTTTTGGGGATTTTAATATTCATGTCTGTTGTGAATTCAGACCTCTGGCGAAAGACTTTTTAAACTTGACTGAGTCGTTTAAATTAACCCAGTCGGTGTCCCAGCATGCCGAGTGTGCACGATGAACTCTCTGACTGCCTCTTTGTTTTCCGGTGCGTTCAGTGCTTCTGAAACTATGAACGGAAATGATTGGCCAAACACCACGTTGGACGATCCGCTCTCTCATTTCAATGACACTTGAACGAAGGTTTTGGATGCAGCGGCTCCATTAAGATTAAAGCGCACAAAGCCCATAGCGCAGCCTTGGCTTAATGAGAACGTGCGTGAGGTCAGGCGCTTGTACGCGTTGAGTGTAAACGGAAAATGATCGCAAATATCGAGAGTCTTGTCAAATATCAGAGGGTAGTTAAAGCTGGAAAATGGAGTTTTATATCAAACCTGGTGTCAACAAACTGCCGCAAACCTCAGATGTTTTTTTGTAGTACTTTGAAATCTCTTGTAAATCCATGTAATGCAAATGTCGTGCCCTCATCCACACTCGTCATGAAGTCTCTGCTCTTCGACTGCCACCGCCCTCTGTTGTGGACCTTGTAGCTCCAACAGTCTGTGATTCAGTCTTTGTCTGTGTTTTGAGTCAGTGTCTCTCTCTTGAACTTGAAAAAAGTCTAGATATTATTCCAAGTGGTCTGTTCAAGGACATTTTTGATGCCATTGGACCATTGGACTTGTCTCTGATGTCTGGTTGTTTTCCAACTGCCCTGAAACAGATATTTTTTTCTAACTTTAGACCCATCACAAAGTTGCCCTTTTTGTCTAAGGTTTTAGAGAAGGTCACATATGACCAACGGCTGGTTTACCTTAATCTGAAAATTGGTGAAAAATTTCAATCTGGTTCTAAATCCCAACACGGTACTGAAACGGCTCTTTTTTTTAAGGAGAGATATGCAAAGGAGAGGGAGAGAGGAAGAATTGGGGTGAGGAAGAGAAGGGGGAGAGAGATGAGGGAGGAGAGAAGCTGAGAAAAAGAAGGGGCAGGACACCAGGGTCAGAAAATCCTAATGAACACGTGATTAGAGGTGTAGGGAGAAAGGGGGAGAGAAAGAAAGAGGAGAGAGAGAAAGAAAGAAACAGAAGAGGGGGTAGAGGAGAGATAGATATGAGGAGGAAAGAGGTGAGGAGAGAAAGAATGGGATAGAAGGGTGAGAGAGACAAGGAGAGAGGGAGAAGAGGGGAAGAGAGAGGGAGAGAAAGAAAGAGAGGGGCAAAAAGAGAGAAGGAGGAAGAAGAGAGAGCGGAGAGTCCACAGTCAGAAGAGTTCATAATGCAGGTGTGATGAGAAATGTTAGGAGAGAGGGGGAAAGGGAAAGAAAGAGAGAGAGGAAGGAGAGAGAAAAATAAACTACGGTCAGGGGAGTTTCTAATGAGGAGGTGGGGATAGAGAGAGAAGGGCGTGAGAGAGGGATAAGAGAAAGGAGAGAGGTGGCTTGAGGTGGAGAGATAGAAAGAAAGGAAGGAGGAGAAAAGAGGTAGAGAGAGAAGGGTGAGAGGATGCAGAGAGGAAAGAAGGGGAGATATAAGAGATGAGTGGAGGAGAAGAGACATGAGGAGACAGATGGGAGGAGGAGGGAGAGGAGGGAGAGAGAGGGGAGGAGTGGATTGAGAGAGAGGGGAGGAGAGAAAAGAAGAGGAGGAGAGAAGGGGCTTGTTAAAACTCCATCCAAGTATGAACTCTACAGAGACATAATTAACCACTCCACATGAAGAGGAAGGAGAGAGGGGAGAGGAGGAGAGAGGGGAGAGGAGGAGAGGAGGAGAGAGGAGCAGAGAGGAGAGGAGCAGAGAGGAGAGAGGGGAGAGGAGCAGAGAGGAGAGGAGCAGAGAGGGGAGAGGAGCAGAGAGGAGAGGAGAGAGGGGAGAGGATGAGAGTGAGGAGAGAAGGAGAGAGGGGAGAGGAGCAGAGAGGACAGGAAAGAAGGAAAGACGGGAGAGAGGAGCAGAGAGGAGAGGAGAGAGGGGAGAGGAGGAGAGAGAGGAGAGAAGGAGAGAGGAGGAGAGAAGGAGAGAGGTTAGAGAGAAAGGAGAGGGTCTGAAGAAGTCTGCTCTGAAAACACAATGATGTACCCACACAGCGACACGAGGAGAGGCCTGGGTCTGAGAGGGTCTGAGGACTAAAGACGACATCCATCCATTTTCTTACACTTATCCGGGGCCGGGTCACGGGGGCAGTAAACAACGTCTGTTCCTAAAACTATAATGTAACCACACAGTGACGGTGAGAAAAACATCTGAGAAAGAATCACAGAACATTTGTAAAGATCACGTTTGTGTTTGGCCCAGATCTGGATCAGAACCTTGTGACCGAAGAGTCTGGGTTTCAGATTTGGTTTTGTTTACTGAAAGTGAAAAAAGAGCTGAGGCGCTCTAGGTATTAACACAAATGTTAAAAGCCTTTATTATTTTATGGCAAACATTTTTTAAAGAACACCAATGCATTTCAGCCTTACTGGGTCTTCATCAGCGCATGTTAAAAGAGCAAAATGGCTGCCAGGGCTCTTTTATACCAGGAAGTAATCCATCACATCACATGACTAAATCAAAGAGTCAACCCTGAACAAGATACTAACATCATCATCGTCTTCGGTAAAACCATTACATTAACAAGTTCATAATGTAAAATCATAATATAGAACCACAAAGAGTAAAATCCAACAGTTCACAAAAAAGGTAAAATCAAAATCATCATTTAAACAAAGGAATTCTGGGTATAAATCCAGAAGGATGTGAGGCCCCTGATGAGACAGACACATGAGGTGTGAGGGTAACATTTGAAATATTTATTACTTGTTCATTCTGGTCCTGTGTTCATTCTGACCCTCTTGCATGATTTCCTTTTCCCACATCTGGTCTTATGTTGGTCTTCTTTAGGTACGATCTTTCTTGGGTCTGGTGTCTAAAAAAAGAGTTCTTCTTGTGGTGGATCACATAACTTCCTGGTATAAAAGACCTCTGGCAGCCATTTTGCATTTTGCTTTTAACATCCCCTGATGAAGGCTGAAACATATTGGCATTTTTTTTTTTTACCATGAAATAATGAAGGCTTTTAACATTTTTGTAAATCCCTAGAGTCCCTCAGCCCTTTTTTTGCTTTCAATGACTCTGATCCCAAGTCTGAAGAGCACCATGGTGAAATATGCGAAAACATTCGTGTAGCTTTTAGCTTTTTGTGAATAATTTGTTTTGTTTGTTTTAGTCACACTGGATTTGCATCTTTTCCACCCTGATCTTATTTTACCTGAGCTGATACTTGCATGATCCACACACACAGGTGGGGTATATAAGTTCAAACTGTACCTGACCCTTTCCTCTCTTCTCTCTCAGATGACAAAGACCTGGACGACTACTACCCTCGAAAGCACCACCACCAGGACTTCCACGGCCCCACCCACGGCTCCGGCCACATGATGAAGCTGAGCGCAGAGCCACCCTCCCACCAGCAGAGGCAACGTCCTCGGGGCCGTGTGCAGAGGGCCATGTCCCAGGACCATGTGCTGTCCCCTCCGAGGACGCCAAGGCGAGATAGGGACAGCTACGGTCTATCCCCGTATGGTGCCATGGCGACCACCGCCTATGGCAGCAGCAGAAACCTGTCCAACGAGCAGCTCCTGTCAGTGGAGCGCCTGTCACAGGACCCTCTGCTCCTGTCGCCCGCCATGAGGAGGGACAAGTTCAGACAGAAGGCCATGGCCCGGGCCATGTCTCACGCAGACATGCTGATGCCCTCTACGCCTGTGCACGACCGCCACAAAGTTACTAAGATGCACTCACAGCCCAGCGCCAACACAGAGTCCTACAACACTCTGTCTGTGAACCACCTGCAGCCCTCCGCCTCCAAACGACACGCCTTCGCCTCCAGGAGAACTCACACTGTGGACCACCTGCAGTACATGTCTGGACACATGTCCCTGTCTGGGAACGTGTCCGGGAACATGTCAGGACACGCTTATCGCAGTGCCAGTAAGAACGAGGTCACCGTCTGAGAGAGACAGGGCGTGAGGAGAGACGAAGAGAAGAGAGAGAAGTCACTGAGAGACAGGGGACAAAGAGACACTGTCATAGCTTCTGCAGTCATTTCTCCTGGTGTAATTTTGATGAATGCAGTTCCATTGTCTACCTACAAATTTGATTTGGCATCATCGGAGCAACAATTACACTGAAGACAATACAATCTCTGTACCAGAAATCTATGAGCCAGGTTCAGAGAGAGAGGTTATTTATCCAAGGATCAAATATTACGCCAGGAGAAAGCCCAACCACAGTCTTCTTATTTAATCAAACCAATCGCTTCCTCAATGTTAGGACTCTGGTCTGGACTCTGGTCTGGACTCTGGTCTGGACTCTGGTCTGGTCTCTGGTCTGGTCTCTGGTCTGGACTCTGGTCTGGACTCTGGTCTGGTCTTTGGTCTGGTCTCTGGTCTGGACTCTGGTCTGGACTCTGGTCTGGTTTCTGGTCTGGACTCTGGTCTGGTTTCTGGTCTGGTCTCTGGTCTGTAATCTGGACTTTGGAGTCTCTGAGGGCTCTAAGGGATTTTGCAACAAAGAGAAGAATATTTTTAAAGCAGACCTTAATTGAACTGCTTGGACTTTCTAAAGACACTTGTCCATACTCACAGTTTCTATGGGAGTCCTTGTCATAGCTTTAGACATTCTGACTGAGCACTTTTCCATTTCAAAGAAGTGGTTTTGTGGGTTAAAAAGCACAATTACTGACTTCCTATTTGATTTCTCTTCTTCAAAAAGCTGCACTACGTAACTTTTCTGGTGGAGGGTCCATCACCTGTTTGTCTCTGGTAAAATGTTATGCTTTGTCTGGAACGTTCCACAGTATAGCATTAAGCTATTAAATCTAGTGTGTATAGTGGGTGTTTTCATTTCTCTAAAATAGCTTGAAAAACATGCATTCTTAGGTCGTTTTCACACTGCCAGTAGTTAGGTCGACGTAAAAGAGCATTCACTCTGAGAGCGACGCGCTTGGGCCGGTGTGAACATGACAGTCACATTCTGATTCACATTTAACGCCCGGGAGCGCTTCAAACAGGAGGTCTCCACTCACACTGGAGCAGGGTGAATGTGGTGTGAACGCGGGTGTATGCAGTCCGCGGTGCAAGTAAAAGTGTTTGGAATTGGGTCAAAAGCGTTCTGATCGTGTATATTTGTATGAATGGGCGGAGCTGTTCTGCTGTTTGACACATTCACTTTCTGAGGCAATTCGGATTAACTTAATATCAGCCACAGTCTCCTCCCGCCTGTCTGCGCAGGTGAGCCTGGGTCAGTCTGTGTGGCGTTTGTCACCAGCACACATAGTCCTCACGGTATATTTAGCCACATGTGAAAGAAAAGACCACCCCCTGTATCACCAGAGAAGTTAGCATGTGTGTTCGTATTTATGGGGCTCTGTTCACTTGAAGCACGCTCTCATAGAAATAAGTTTGGTGATCAGCTGATGGACTCAACCTTAAAGACATATTGTGCTTGTATCTGCTATAGTTATAATCTATGACATCCGTGGATCATTATGTTATAGTTTGGACATTTTAAATGGCAATATTCATCTAAAATGACAACACCTCCGATGAATAGCTCCACGACGCTGCCGAATGCTACGCGTATCACAGATTTAGAAAATTGGAGAACAAAGTAAGTACAGAGCAGTGGCACTGGTGGATACCGGTGGCGGTGAAAACAGACATTGATCGGCAAAACGGCATCTTGAAAATAAGCGATTTAAGTTTGCTCAAACTTGCAGGAATCACTTCAAATACATAATACTTTGGGTGAGTAAATGGCGAGGGGAAAGAACTATAACAAGGTTAAAAGCTCTGAAAAGTCGATTTTGCTTTAATGTGAACGAATCTGACCTGTAACTTGACCTGGTGGCGTTACCTTCTTGTCTCTGTGGAGTTAGATAACTTTAATGCCATACATATATAGTGGAACATTCCAGGCAAAGACAAAACATCTCCATAATAACCAGGTGGCATATCCTCTTACAAGAAAAAGTTCCGCAGTACACCTTTAAAGGGCCAGTGCATATCAGCTTTTAGGAGGCTACTTCTGTTAATACATAGATGATTGTACATAGGCTGAACTTAGCGGCGTAAAACAAGAAAACTGGTCCTCTCTTTAAATATTAATTTTAGATAAGTTACAAGTCTTATATCCACCGATGTCTGCTCTGAGTGGGTAGTTAATACAGTGGGAGTTACTATGTTTTTGTGCTTTTAGCGTATAAGAATTGTGTTGAACCTGGCAGCTGTGATCACAATGGGAGATTAAAGGTCCTGTATTATCTATTATTTAGTGTTTTAAAACTACTCGACATCTTATAGCTTTGGGATTTTATATTGTAGAACTAATGAGCACATTTGGGAAAAAATGACTTGTTTCTGCTGGTGCGTTGAGGAAAGAAGCTGTTTAAAGGTATCTGATATTTACTGTCTTAAAAACATAAAACCCAAAAAAAACATAACAAATTCATTTCAAATGGTTTGCAGTGGTCCAAAGTTATTCCTCTCTTTCCTAATGCATTCTTAGCAACGTGATTATTCACGCGATGAGTTTATAAGCACGTTTCACAACTTTCAGAGGCCAGAGAGGATTTTTGCCATAACTATAATGCTAACAACAACTAGCATGCTAATGGAACACTTCTTGGTTTGCAGATGTTAAAAATGCTTTATAATTGGATGCAGACATTTTGACCATAAGAGCTGCCTTTACAATATATATTTAGTCAAAACAAATGTTACTTTACAACATGAAAAATCTGGTACATCCCCTTTAATTTACACTAAAAACACCAGCTGCTAGCATTGAAGTTGGTTAGCTGTCTAGTAAAGGCAATTTGAGTCAGACTCCAGAAAACATGGATGAGCACTCAGGTCTAGTAAAAGAAACGGTACATTTAGTATAATATAGGGCTTTTAATAAAAATGGAAGCGTAATTTGCCCTTGTTTTGCTTAGTCCCGCCTTTTCCTGCCCAGCAGGGGTTGTGATTGGACAGGAGCTGCTATCATGTGTTGCCTAAAACAATCAGGAGGTTTTTAATTTTGTTTGGTCAAAATTGATGTGATCATCAAACTCCATTTGTGTGCGAACTATGCCACCATGAATTAACCCAAGTCAACCCAGGCCACCAGCTGATATTCTGGGTGTAGAGTTTAAGCTGCTGTGCTCTGTCTGCAGCTAATAATAAAGTTGTTTGTTTGTTTTTTTTATTTCTTGTCAACCCGGACTTAAGTGCTGAAAGCAGCACAGCATTGGCTGTGACCTAATGTCAAACAAAAGAACAGGACTACATGACAATAACCAGATTTTTACAGTCTTACAGTCGAATTTTAAACAATTTGCACTGGTCCAAAGTTATTGCTCACTTACCTTATGTACTCTGAACATCCTAATTATTAACTGTGATACGTTTTTAAACACTTTTCACAATTTTCAGAGACCAATGTAGAGTTTGCATTCACTGTAAGCTATCGAAAACTAGAATGCTAATGCACACTTCCTGATTGTCTGACATTTAACACTTTATAAGTAGATGCAGACTGTACACAGCAGACTTATTTTGCTGCTGCTGCTTATACAATAATATTTTGCTCAAATACATGAAAAAACACAAACAAAAACAAAAAAAACAAACTTGGGTACAGGGCCTTTAAATTAGAGTCCAGTTTGAGCCCCACTCTTTGATTCATTTCACTGCAGAGACACAGTCCCGATCAGAACAGGCGTTTAACAGAAAACGATCTGTAAAAAAACATCCTGTCCCAAATTGTCTGTAATTGAGCCCTGGGGCGAACTCTAAACTGGAGTGTTCTCGCTTAATCATGTGCTTTAACTCTGCTTCTAATGACATGTCCAATAAAACGACAATAATGACAACTGCAGCTCTAAAAAGTCCCCCTTTAAAGATGCACTATATAACTTTTCTGCTGGAGGGTCTGCTATCTGATTGTTCCCATGGGGATGTTATTAATATAGCCTTACACTTGTAAATCACCTTACAGGTTTGTGGAAGTGCTACTCTGTAGTCAATATTCATTCTTATTCACTGACAGTGAGGCATCTGCACCACTGCTCTAACACTTACACTCCACTCTGGGACTAGGCAAGGTGGGTGAAGTGTCTGTCCTAAGGGCACAACGACAGAACTTGGTCCGAGAAGGAATCAATCCTATGACCTTCAGGTCGGGGGATCACTACTCTAACCACTGAGCCACTGTCACCCCAATTATTGTTATACTTGTAATGTTCCACAGTAGGGCTTTAAACATATCTATGTTGCATTTCATTCGTCAAAGGCGTTTTTATTGCTCAAAAGTACCTTTTCAAAAATACACAAACAAAATACCTTGAACAACATGCATTCTAAGTGTAAGCGGGCTTCCCACTCCACAGATCTGACCTGTAACTTGGCATAATGGTGCCACCTGCTTGTCTTTATTGCAATATGTTTAATAATGCCATATTGTGGAACATTTATGCAGGCAAAACGATAGCACTTCCTTGGATGTTATGAGACAGCTCCTCCCCTGGGACAGTATCGTTCTCCCTCCTCAGCCCGGTGCTTACAGACTGATAATGGCTTCTGGATGGCAGCCAAGTTGTCTTGATTTCATATTGGACATAATATATTATCTCCATGGTGACAAATATCTCCATCAAAAAGTTATGCAGTGCACTTTAAAACAACATTCTCCATATGACACTTAAACAATTAAACATAATTATATTGCAGTTGGTTAAAGTAAATAATTGATTAGACAAATACTTTTTTTTTTTTCATAAACTGCCACTTAACTGATGATACATATTTACCACAGGTACTATCCCATCATAATTAGACCTGTCATAAGCACTTTAAATGTAGAGGGTGCACCACTGAAAATAATCAAAAACAGTGAACATATGAATGAACCTAATTCGTCTCAAATGTCAAAACTCTAATGTCCCTCCTGCCGTATTCTGCATAGAGCCTTGTGTTTATTTTCCTGTTGAAGCTGTTTAAAGTGTGTTTAAGTTCATGTCTGCACTAAAGATGTCACTCTTGTTGTACAGAAGAAACATGTGAAGGATCAGAGCAGGTCCTCAGGCTGCTGCTGGAGGAGAGCAAAAAACACTAGAATGATAAATTATGAGACACAAGTCATTAAAAGAGGACAAATGAACCTTTTGCTTGCTATATAGCTATAATCTATGACACCCATGTAACATTATTTTAGATTTTGGACATTTTAAAGAAACTGTATGCAAGATTTAGACTTTAAATATCATAAACATGGCCATTTGTGTCCCCAGATACAAAGTAGTTATGTTAAAATCAAATGTAGCTTTTACCGGTAACAACTGTACTGCTGATTTATTCAAAATTACAAAAACATTGGACACGATGCCCGAGTTGTTTATGTGATGAATTGGTGTTTTGGTTCTCAAGATGGTTCCTCACGAGTCTCATTTGGGTTGCCAGTTTCAATGCCGACATCAGGTTGGTTTAAACATAAAAGGCTCTCTCTGACGTGAACGGTCACTACCTAAACCCCAGCACCTGCAGTCAGTCATGAGTCAGTGCTAGTGCAGCCTCTGCAGCTCAGTGAGTGAAATCTGGAAAAGTTACGCAGTGCCCCTTTAATATTTTGAATGCAAGTCCTTTTTAACTAGATATTCCTTTTTTACAGTGTACAGCAGGAGTCATGGTGGACCCCTTTCGATTGGCCTCTTTTTGAATCGACCAATCATATCCCAGTTTCCTCTCCTCCAGCATCGGCCTTTTCCACTGCTTTGTATTAAACTTATATAATGATGTCATCTGAAGCCTTTCTTTTCTCATTCTCTTCTTTTGAAACAGTTTGGGTTGAAGGAGCTGTTCGGGGTCGGCCATTTTGGGTCTGGTCATGTCAAGTGTCGATGAACAAGTGAAAAAGACTAAAGGCTTCTAAACACACTTTCTTCTCTGTGTGGTTTCTTTATTAACCTCCTGACTGAACTCTAATTGCATATGACAAGTTAGACTACTCATTTCACCTAAACGTCGTTGACATTATATTTAAGATTTTGCTATAAATCTTGCCCGGTTTTCCCTAGTTTACCAGTTTTGGTTTAAAATTGTATCTCCTGGTTCAACATGTAAAGCAGATGTGACATACGTAAAGGCAATTCCATAACTGTTACCAAACTATAGTAAACAAGGGCCAGCACACATGCATTTATTTATTTTTTTTACGTTTTTGAAGACCACAAATCAGCAAATTGCAGCAAAAAGTAGGAGCAAAATCACAATGTGTAGTCCCACTTTAAATTAGTTGATACATGAGTTTTGACCTGTGACCTATGACCTCTGCTGCTCACTGCCGTGTAATGCCTGAGTGAGGAGAATCTTCCAGACTTGTTCCAGATCTGCGTTCTTGTTTAAATGGTGTCACTCTGAAACGATCCGCGGAGGAAATCAGGAAATCAGGTCGACCGAAGCACGGGCTCAGAGGGGGCTAAAAATACTCCCCCTACACACACATATACATGCATGCACACACACACACACACACACACACACATACATACACACACATACAGGGTTTTAATGAAATTCCAGTCCTCACTATAAGTGCCCAATTATGGCCCTCTCCTAATGTACAAATAGGAAACAAACTAATGCACATATTTAACATGGAGAGGCAGATTACTTAAGTCATGGAAGCTTCTAACAGCTGGAATGTATAAAATGCAGTAGGAAAATACAGTGCAATCCTTTAAAAATACTATGCATCTTAACAAATACCTTTTGTCCTGGGTAATTGATAAAGCTGTAGAACGGATTCTTCAAAACTGTCCAGAAATAGACAGAAAATGTGTTAATAAGATATCATCAGTAGGGACTAACTTGTATTGGCATGATCAGACAAAACAGGTCAGTTTAAGGTATACTTTATTGTCCCTGTAGGAACTTCTTCATGTGATATTGTCTGACCAGCCAGTCCTTTCTACATTCTAGTTAGAAACCATAAGGGCCTCAACCGTCCATCCTAACTCGGGTCTGATGGTCAGATCACAGCCGCTTATTTGTTGCACGTGTCTCTGAAATGCGGAAGACTGTAACTGTAACTTCTTTTCTTGAGATAAAAAACAATGATTAAATCTGCGCCGTTTCTCAGTTCTCTGCATTATTTTTCACTTTTTATGTTTAAGTTGCCATGTATGTTTTGGCACAAATGGATGATGCCTGTGAATCATGCCCAACAGAAATTAGGGAGACAAGATACAGTTCCAGACCCACATGTCTTTGTAAAGTTTTGTCAAACCATATGGTTCTGGCTAGACAGGTAACATTTGAGCCATCCTTCAATGCCACTGGTCATGAAGGATGAGTGCTGGACATAGGGCGCCCACTGCTCCTGATGGGTTGCCCCAGCATCATTGAAGGATGAGGCAAATGCAGATGGTTATAAAGTGTACTGCTTTTGGAGTGGTTTACTTCCCGTGAGATTTTTTTCCAATAACTTTTCCAAGTGACTCTTGTTGTGATTTCCTGGCTGTGCCCTCTCCTGTTCTTTTAAACTCCTCCAGAACAGAGA
>KN471807.1:7473-19321 GCA_000787095.1 Periophthalmodon schlosseri
CAAGGCTCCTCTTCCTCCGCACCAAACCCGTATCTCAACTTCAATAAAGTCCCGGGCTCCTAATGCAGGTATTGGGGTGAAAACAAGATGGAGATTTGCATAATCAGTGTCACTATACATTTGGCTGGGAGCTGGAGTGTGGCGAGATGACACGGCTCCAGAGCGTGTGGCACCAGCGGCAGATAAAAAACATGAATATGCAAAGCACACTGGCACTTCACGGCCTCGAGTGTCCAGCCAAGTTTGTCAATAACGTTTATGTCGAGTGAGGGTATTTCACGCGCATTAGCGGGCCGCGCGGAGCTGTCTACCGTGCCGCCTTAAAGAAATACATAGAAATATCCAGTTCCGCCTTAAGAGACAGGAGGAGGAGAAAGTATAGGACCTCAAAGCAGGGAGTTCCTGAAGGTTCAAAAGATGTAGGAAGTTGCTAATGCTAAAGCTAAAGCTACTTATGATGACGGGTTACAAAGTTTCGCACAACTTGGGGCTTACGCAAAGATACTATAAAAAGAGCAGCACGATTTTGAGACATCAACACAACGAGGCTCCTACACCAATGTACACTGCAAGTACAGGAGTCGAAGGACGCACTCACTCTGGGCCTTTTGAACCGAGCCGTGCTCAAGCAGGATGTGTAGAAGCCCACACCTGCACAACTGAACGAGCCACATTCATACCTGCACAACTGAACAAGCCACACTCACACCCGCACAACTGAACCGAGCCACACTCACACCTGCACAACTGAACGAGCCCGAATGAGCCACGGCCCGATGACATCATCACATGGCGCTGTTTGTTTACATGTGGAGCAGCAGAGCTAACGCTATAATGGAGAAAATAAGACCAGGGCCATGAAATATTTCTTAAACAGTGAGTCAGATATGAGTCCTGCTGTGATGCTCCTCTGTGAGTTTATGGATTAAACAACAGTGTGGAGCAGTGAGGACAACAGGAGACGAGGAACTTCTGTCTGTTACAGTCCAACTGAAGCTGAGCACAGAGGAGCCGTGAGTTTGGAGCAGAGTTTTTCCTCTTCTCCTCTATCATCTATCTGCCACAACACAGGGCTCTAAACATAAGTGATGTGTATACGCCTGGTTGGCCCACCTGCTCCAAGCAGGCCAAAGTTCCAACCGTGCCTGGACACAGTTCATTTGTACTCACACTGGATAAACGTACCGCTTTAGGGGCTATTCGTGCTTGGGCACGGTGTGATTGGGCCGGTGTGAGCCCTTAAATTGCACCATGGAGGCAAAGTCTATGTCCAGATGTCCACTAAACAGGGGCACGCCATTTTGTATGTCCGAATGTCCAGCAGGTAAAAAAGTTGTGCACTCAAAATTTCCCTTAATGCACCTTGAAAAGTAGTGTCCAGAGATGATTAATACAGACCATAATGCATTGCAAGAGTCAACAACAACTGGACACAATATGAATGAACGCAGATAGAAGCGCTGTTTTAAATAAACACTGTTGACCTGTGATTACTGCTAAAGGCATTAGCTTAACATTAGCATCTTAAGCTTGAGCTGTTAAATGATCGAGAGTTTCCTCTTTCAGGCAAACAGTCTCTGCACACTGGTGTATGAATGTGTGTGAATGTGTGTGTGTGTGTGTGTGTGTGTGAATGTGTGTGTGTGAATGTGTGAGTGGTTCCTTGATGTAAAGCACTTTGAGCCTTTAAGGTGGAAAAGCCCTGTATAAAAATGTCCAACTATGTGCACTTTTGTTCATTTTAACACTTAAAAAGTCTTTATTTTTCAAGTGTGTTTTATTTTTTTATATCTATCTGAAACGTGTCTGGCCTTGAGTCTGATAGATGGGTCTGAGTGTGACCCCCACATATGCCCTGACAGTGATGGGCACATCATCCCGATAGGCCTCGTCTTCATAAGGAGCTTGAGAGGAAGCTGGTGACGGCTGACACGGCTCTTTTCAGGGCCGGCTCCTAATGGGACTTTTTCAGGGACTTGTCAGACTTAAGATGACTGAAATCTCCTCGGCTCGGACCAGGGCTCAAGTCTGCTACTGCTGAAGACTTCATCTGTTTAAGCACCTCCACGCCGAGAGGGAGGGGCCGCCAAACATTGGGACTAGGGAGGGGAGGAGGAACGGAGGGGAGGAGGGATGGAGGGGAGAAGGGACAGAGGAAAGGAGGCACGGAGGGGAGGACGTATGGAAGGACAGAGGGACAGAGGGGAGGAGGGACAGAGGGACAGAGGGGAGGAGGGATGGAGAGGCGGAGGGACAGAGGGGAGGAGGGACAGAGGGACAGAGAGGAGGAGGGACGGAGGGGAGGAAGGATGGAGGGAGGGGAGGAGGGACGGAGGGGAGGAATGATGGAGGGAGGCGAGGGGGGACGGAGGAGAGGAGGGAGGGAGTCTGGGTATCAAACGTTAGTCAACTGTACAAAAGCAGTAATGGGGCAAAATCAATAGTTCTAATTTGAGTCTGAATGGTGTTATGAGTCTTACTTCAGCCTCGTTCACTGCAGTGTGGCCGCGGATGACCAGGGTGTTCTGTCCAAACAGCGCCTCGTGTGTCCATGGTTTTAACTTTTCCATTTCTATGGAATCATATAATGGACCCTATCACTTTAAACAAAGTGTGTTGAGTGGGTGGTGTTTGTGGTGCATGGCGGCAGAGTGGTTAGCGATTGAGTTTCTCACTAAGAAGGCCACTCTGACCTGATCGGGTTACACCAGCGCACGCCACACGTTTGCCAATGTGATTGATGAGAGCCATATTGTTTCTACGGAAAGCCATGAGTGTTTTGTTTTTCTACTTTGCCTTTTTATACACGCAAAAAAGGATTGCACATGTGTAAATGTGTCTTTTTTTGCCACATAATGCCACACAGGCCAGAGCAGGGACAGAGGCTTCTGTGACTTTACACAGACTTATGACGGGCAGAGACTGTTATCTGCAGGTTAAGGCTCTGGACACAGGCTCACGTGGGACTGTAGAACCTTTTTAGAGTTGTAAAAGTGCAGGCTACATACAGCTCCTTTAAATAATACTATGAATAGACTAGCTTCATGAGCTATGGCTAATCGTCAGTACAGGCAGATTAAATAGGCAGATTAATCAGTTGGGACAGCTGGGGATCACGCTCATGAATATTATTAGAATTGTTTAGAGTTGCTTAGTTAAAGTCTGAATTGCATATCCTCTGGTTGCGGGCAGAATGCTTAACCCACTACACCACTTTCACCCATATAGATATAGTGTTTGGTTTCCTTTTGGTCTTAAAACTCTCCAAATTCCGTTTGGCCCTGATTGAGCACCGGCGTCACCCTCGGTCTTTAGCCCCTCTCCTGATGAGCCATGAGCACTCTCTCCTCTCTCCTCCATTCATCTTTGTCTGCACACCTCTGGCTCCCCTGTCCCGCCTCCCTGCCAGCCCGCGACCGCAAGCCCATCCATTACTCCCTTTATCCTGAGCTTCAAACTACGAGTTTCTTAATAAGATGCTACGCGTTTGTCCTCCCGCGCATAATTCCCTCTGTCATGCGCTCTCTATCACGTGGAAAACACGCGTCCCCGTTCCCAGAGCTGTGGCTGGACGCCGTTTGAGGATTATGGGCTGTGACACCTCCGGGATGCGCCCGGAATCTCCAGCATCATTTTCACAACCGCTGAGTGGAATTACGTCGGAATTATCTGTCATTGCCGAAAGCGCGGAGAGCCATTTGAGGTGCAGAGGTGGAACAGGTTCTTATCGACTGGCTGCTAGCTTGTAAATTTATGCTAATGAGGCGCTTTTGTGATGGCGCAGCTCAGCCTGGAGGGGTGCTTGGGAGAGGATGCTAATCTGGCTATAGCGGAGAGTGCGAGATCATTTGGGCGTGATCCTCTTGTAATTATTTCGTTTAAGGCTTTTTACCAATGCTAATCCGAAGCTACCAGGAAGTGTCTTATAGCCCCTTGTATGGTTCTTAGCGGCGCTAGTTAGCATGCAGCCTCTTAGAGTGTTGCACATGAAGGATGAGCGTAGAGCCGATAGAATGACTTAGTGTAGATCCGCATATCTGTTGGATCCACCTTAGGAAGTCGGAAGCAGGCCAAGCTAGCAGCCTGAGGCAATGGGCTAGCTAAACCAGCAGTTTTTAGCCCCCCGCTGCAGATGAGACAAGCACCCAACCTCCAACAACACGACAACATCCCACCCCGTCCACACAATCACAAACTCCTCAATACTGTTTCTTATAGTAAGTGATTTTAAAGGTGCACTATGTAACATTTTCTGGCGGAGGGTCCATCATCTGCTTGTCTCCATTGAAATGTTATTGCTCTGCCCGGAATGTTTCCCAGTGTAGCTTTAATCTATCTCCATGCAGACAAGCAGGAGAGGTGACATCGCTATGGAAACATAAAAGCTAGTTCACAAAAGAAGTCCACCAGTATCTACAGAAAAGAACATTCAAATCTGAATCTGTAGCTTATTTTACCATTACAGTTTACAGTCTCACTTCTCACGTGGCTCCAGACTTTATGTCTGTAAGTTTTGTAAAAGTGTGTGGTCTTGGCGGGGAACGTTATACCATTAGTTTAAAGGTCTGATATTACACAAAATGGACTCTTGTGAGTTTTAAACCATGTTATAATGTTACCTCCGCAAAAACAGACCTGGAGTTGTGTTTTGTTTCATTCACACATGTTTGAGTGACACTTTATTATTAGTCTGTCTACATCTTCCAAAAGCTCAAAAAGTTCCACCTTTTGATGTCATGAAGTGGTAGTTTTCAAGTTAACAGCTCCTTTTACCTTTAGTTCAGTAGAGATTAGCAATTCCAGGACTGAAATGACCCAAATGATTCCAGTGAAGGTGTGTGGCGTTTAAAAACTCATTTTAGCAAGAATATCTTTGCCTAGTTTAAACCTGGTTGTTGTTATATTTTCACATGACAAAAAAACTTCTATAAAATAAACCTGCTCATCCAAAGTGCCCTACAGACACCACAGGCCTATTGTTCAAACCAACGTCCCAGGTTTAACCACATATAGTTTTACTCCAGGTTTCAAGGGCACGCTCTGCTCTCCGCGGTGGTGTGGTGCAGACGGGGGCAGCAGAGAGCAGAGTCAGCCCAGCCCAGAGGGACCAGGGCTGGGGCGTGCCAAGGCCCCGAGCCCCTGGCGAGCTCCAGGCCGGCCCTCATTTGACTAATTACAGCGGATTAAAGCGTATGAATGCAAGCTGTTTACTCCTGTGACAGTGACCCGCCAGAGAACCCACACACACACACACACACACACACACACACACACACACACACATACGCAGTAGTAGTAATAGTAGCAGCAGTAGTCCACACACACACACGCACACATGACTGCGCAGCTCGGAGAGTCCTAGGGTTATAGTGTTACACAGTTATACGCAGGTATACACAGTATTAGTGTTGATATGTTGATACTGACTGAAAAACTCCTTGGCATCAGATCCATATTGTGATACTTGGATACTTGGGTATGTGAATAAAAAAGTCACTATAATTTACAATGCAAAGTGGACAGTGACTTGTACCAGAATAAGACTTAAAGGGGCAACAGCCAGTGACACTACACTACATGTACTCACTACATGTACTCACTACATGTACTCACTACATGTACTCACTGCATGTACTCACTACATGTACTCACTACATGTACTCACTACATGTACTCACTACATGTACTCACTACATGTATTCTCTGCGTGTGAAAAATTTGAGGTTGTATTTTACATTGTAACAATGTAAAGACAATAAGTTAAGCATTTGCCCTTCAACTAGAAGCTAACAGGATCAAACCAGCTTATTGTGAACAGTGTGAACAGTGTGAAAAGGCGTTTTACATAAATATGAATGGTGTTAAAGTTTTATGGCAGTGGGGTTGCTGCACTAACCTGAAGGTTGGTGGTTAAAACCTCACTCCCACCATTACAAACTGTTGTTATGCCTTTAGGCAAGACACTAGCCCTAGACTTCAACATATCCACATGTGAATGGGGGAATTGTTCATTCATACAAAGCGCCTGAAGCCCGTGGAGGTAAACATGGAGGTTTGTGTGTCTGTAGATATATGTGGTCATATGGAGACCTGCTGTACGACAGGAACAAACCCTGTGGTGAATAATGTTTGTTATTATTGTTAAGGCCCGTTTTTACAGCTCTGGCTCTTAAAACGTTTATAAACACAAAACCAGAGGGGGGCAGTACTCAGTTACATTTACTCAGTTACATTACTTGCTTGCAGCGCTCCTTCAGATATGATTTAGTTCATATCTCATATCTAGGCTCATTTTTGTGTCTGTTTGAAAATAACACATTTTGTGACTTATGTTATGTTTTGTCACATTCACTAAAATTATAAATCAGACGTTACGTCCCGACAGTTACTCTTTAAGTTACTCTTACTTGAGTAGTACTTTTCCCAAATACGTTTTACTTTTGCTTGAGTAATTTCTTGGAACACTACGTTGCACTTCTACTTAAGTAATATTATTTTAAAGTGCAGTTTTTGGCTACTCTACCACCTCTGCACATGAGATCATACCCGACTCTTTTGGAAATTCATTTAGTAATAACCATCAGGCTAATATTTGTTTGCAGTAATCGGCGGCTTTAACCTAGCATACAGAGGCCTGAAGACCACGACAGGGGGCTTTTATAAGGAAGGAGTGAGCGCTAGCCCGATTAGCATTTGTAAAACTCCTGGCCAAGAGGTGAAATGAGCCGAGCCATGTGTGTGTTTTTAAACTGTGGTCTGTCTCCCCCTCGCACCAGTCCAGGGCTCTGTTGTGCTCGGCCTTCACCGCAGTCCCATAATAACCTTATAGAAGATCCTCATGGAGACAGAATACCAAAGAGGCTTATGTGCTTGGATCCACGCAACACTTAGGCAGTGCTGATGAAAGAGCGCGGGTTTGAGAATGGGGCCGGCCTTATTGTAAAGAAGTCACATCAAATTAATAGTGAGGGCCTTTCTTCTGCGCAGCTTTTCACATCGTATTAAGCTATGAAAACTCAAATGAGTGCGCAGCCATTAGGAGAAACGCACCACTTTCTTCTGGAGCCTTTGAAACCTGTGACTGTGCCTTCACTTACGCTTAAACTCACTGTTTCTGTCCCACGGAAAGATGGTCATTTTATTAAACGTGTCATATAAATGTATATTATACCCTACGCCGCTGGAAGCTAGCATGTGTGTGGGATGTTAGCCGTGACTGGTTCTCAAATGTAGCGGTATGGTGTGGACACTGTTGCCCCAGATCGAGGAGGTTTATGGTTTGATTAGCAGGTCTGTACGGCCTTGCATGTTCTCTCTGTGTTCTATCTGTTTTTTTTTTTTTTATTCATTCATCTAAAACATGCAAACTAAGCTAATCCTCCAGCTACTCCTGACCAGATCCAAACTCGAGAAGAAGTGACCAAGAGAAGTGCAATGTGGTCCCCAAAACCCTAGGACTTTTATACCTTTGTTCCTCATCAAAAACATACCTGAAATCAAATGTTTCTGTATTCACTCTTGTTTGATGAATCCTTGTTTAGTAAGTCTGGTCTAACCCTCATAAAAACAAGCATTTTGAAATTCACAGTTTTGTGACATCACAGGTAAAAGTCCAGAGATCTCCAGCGCTGTTTTTAAGTCCAGAAATCAAAATCTGAGCATTTCTTGCACTAAATTGTGTTCATTACAAGTGCGTGCTTCTGTTAGCATGTCGAAAATGTTGCTAAAAAGAGTTTAAAAGAAAAAGTTTAACAGATGATCCCAGTGACACAGAAGACCTGGTCAAATGCTTTATATTTATATTTACATTTATATTTACTACCTTTTGTCCATTTCATAAAGTCATTCTCTATTGCCCTGCAGCTGAAGCTTAATTGCTCATATGACATCTAGTCATTTCTGTAGTCATTCATTTACACCAGATGCCCTTCCTGATGCAGCTCTTGACATTTCTCCGGGCGTGCATCTGGCTTAAACAGCCCTAGTCATTTGCCAGGGCTGGACTCGTGCACATTCTCAGGGAGTGGAGGTGCATCTGGGCTAATCCAATTATAGAATTTGAATAAAGAGGTGGAAATATTCAGTTCCCCACTCGAGCCTCGTCTCTTTGGTTTGGGTTTACATTTTTTCATCTCGGCTCAATTAGTCGCCCCAAAGAAACCAAACTGGATATACTTAAAAATAATGAATTTAAAATAAGGTATGTTCATTTCACTAAATTACACTTGACAAGTAAAACTATCTCCCAATGGAACAAGACCTTTTATACTTAAAACAGGAAAAAACAACTCTTCTCATTTAAAGGTCCACTATGTAACTTTTCTGGAGGAGGGTTTACCATCTGCCTAAACTAATCTATCTCCATGGAGACAAGTGACACTAAGGTACAAGTCAGATCTGTGGAGAAAAACCCCAATGTTTTTAAAGGCATTTTATTGTGCTGCGTTGGTTTACCTCAAGTGTTAGTTACTACATAATAAACAACCATATGATTGAAACTTCTTTCCATGGATCCTATAGTTACAGTATTTATCTAAAACATTTCTATTAAAGCCCCTCATTTGTCTCGCCAGCATTAGCATTAGCCTTGCGTAGCATTCACCCCACAGCCTCACGGCGTTTGCAGGGGCCCTCGGTTGCTCTGAGATCGGGGCCCCTCTCTCTCCACAGCTCTTCAAAGTCGCGCGGCTGCTGCATGAATAGTAATTATGGCCCTTAACAGGATTGGAGCGCGCCCCCATGATGGCACTTGAGAAGCAGGTCGGGTGGAGTTAAACGGCTGTCAGGCTGTGGAGGTGCTGGTGCTACAGTGGGCCTCCTCCGCACGGGTCTATATGGGATTAGACTACTGCAGGGTCTATAGGGTCTATACCGGGATTAGACTACTGCAGGTGACATCCAGTTTGAGCAAGATCAATTTCAAAGACCTTCCAAAACATTCAATGATGGACAAAATGTGAATAATAATCAGAGGGTACGTGTCCAGTGTTTCTCAAACAGGGGGGCGTGCACCCCTGCTGGTACGAGGGGGTCACTGCACCCACAAGTGTTTGTATCATTTATAGACAAATCTATTCATGTTTTGTCCTCCTTTGTGTCATCTGTGGTTTCGTCTCACTTTAGTTTAGCCCTAATGTCGCCCTGATATAACCTACCCAGAGCCACCCAGATGAATTCTTCTGATATCTGGCCCGGCTCCCACTGTTACGATAGGGCCCAGGCCACCAGTGGTTCAAACCAATCACAAAGCAGCAGTGTGGTTTGGGCGGAGCCAAAGGTGAAGCGCCAAATGAACCAAAACAAACATGGCAACGCTGACGGACGAACTTCAGCCTTTTTTAGCAGAAATGCAAACGATTTCATTTTTGAAAAACGCTCAGAGGGAAGAAGAGCTTTGTGCTTCTGTGGACAGGGAAGATGTCTGAGCCGGGTTTAACTCAAGTTTGATTTTTCATCTTGTTCTGCTGTTGTGAAGCTTCGCTCAATCAGATTCAAGTATTACTGATTATTGATTGGTGGAACACGTGAACAGAAGGTCATGTTGCTAATACTGTGTTAATAATTTGCACATGTATTTTGTTGTTTTTAGAAAAATCCAACGACACAAGTGCTCCCCCTGTCCCCACGTGTCCTATTCCCATTTCTCACCGCAGCACACAATATTTCCCCAGGTGTGGCTACGTGCTAATGTATGTCCCAATTAGACACCTATATCGTCCTAACAACCAAAACCACACTCCCACCTGGATAAACCCGCTTCACAAACAAAACCTGGGAGGCGCAGGTCAAATGAAGATCAGGTAATTGGAAGCACCTGATATACCAAGCTCAGCACAGAGAGTCCTCCCCAGACGCTTCCTCCTCAGGCTCTCCGGGACCCGCCCCTCTCTCCAGGTTAGCGGCTTTTCCAGGCCGTATCCACGTCCGCCTTCCCCCGAGCAGCTAAAAGAGCCGGCCTATATAGCGTGGAGTCCCCTTGCGCGACCCTGGTTAAAGCGCTAATTGGATTGTGAGGGGAAACGCATTCATTCAAATAGGGTCGGGGCGGTCTATTCACTGGTGACAAAAACACTCAAAAATACGAGTTCTTTCTTTGGGAAATGGAAATGGGAAGCACAGACAAAAGGCTGTTTGGTTTGTAGAGACAAGACGGATCGTTGCTTCAAAAGTCCAACATGTAAAAGATAGTACAAGTATTTTTGTGGCATTGAAACTCTGCATTAAAGCCAAAACCTGCAGTCTCCGTCACAAAGGCCTTAGTGCAGGACTCAAGTGAGACAAAATGTAAAGATGATTTTTAGATTTTTAATTTTCCTCTTAGTTCGAAAGGCTTGATCCCACCTCGTGATGTCATCAGGTGGTAGTTCAGAAGTGCTTTGTTGTGTTTTGTCCAGTCATCTTCTCTCAAGTCTCATTTACCTTCACTAGATGCTTCATTAGCAGCTCCTACTTTTAGCCCGATTTAAACCTCTTCACTCATAAGTGTCTCAAAGTCATATTAAGGTTAAGTACACTTTATTGTCCCCATAGGCAAAAGTGTCCTCTGCATTTGACCCATCCTTCAGTGTCTCTGGGTTAAATCTGCATTTGACACATCCTTCTGTGTCTCTGGGTTAGACCTGCATTTGACCCATCCTTCAGTGTCTCTGGGTTAAATCTGCATTTGACACATCCTTCTGTGTCTCTGGGTTAGACCTGCATTTGACCCATCCTTCAGTGTCTCTGGGTTAAATTTGCATTGACCCATCCTTCAGTGTCTCTGGGTTAAATCTGCATTGACCCATCCTTCAGTGTCTCTGGGTTAAACTTGCATTTGACCCATCCTTCAGTGTCTCTGGGTTAAACCTGCATTTGACTCATCCCTTGGTGTTTTCATCCTTTGGTGTCTCTAGGTAAAACCTCCATTTGACCCATCCCTCTGTGTTTGCATCCTTCGGTGTCTCTGGGTTAAACCTGCATTTGACCCATCTCTTGCTGTCTCTGGGTTAAACCTGCATTTGCCCCATCCTTCAGTGTCTCTGGGTTAAAGCTGCATTTGCCCCATCCTTCAGTGTCTCTGGGTTAAACCTGACAGGAGCAGTGGGACCCAGATCTTGAGCTGGTCTTGGACAGGACTATTTTAGTATTTCTACTGTGCATGTTTTTAAAATGCTTAAATCGCTCACTCACCTTCAGAGAACTATCTCAACACAACAATGAGCATCCCGCTATTGACACTACTCCTCATCGCATCAGGTTTGTCAAGTTGTAGTATACTGTTTTGAATCGTTTGCATATTTAGGAAAAACGGCCGTGTGGGAGCATACGTGATGTAGGCTTGTGGGCGGAGCATTGGACCACCATGAATAGGGCCTGGCAGAGATCGCTAGATTACTCAAACATGCACGAATGACACCTAAAACCTCTTCTGGCATGTTTTTGATGAGGGAACATGGGAGAAGGCTCCAAACATACCTCCTTTTAAATGTTTGGAAAATAAGATTATTAGAAATAAAGCCGTTCTAAAGGGAACCTTGGCTAAACTAGGCCACGACTGCAGATGAATGCACCAACAGAAGCAGAGCGGCTGGAATTCCTCAACATTTACTCTAATTATAGCAATAAATGGAGCCGTAACAACGACATCAATCACGTCCATTGTGGAAAATAACATAATGACAATAATTAGAATAATATCTCATTAAGAGAGAAGCACAGGCAGGGGAGAATTAATAGCAGACAGGTGTACTACTCCACACCATTACAGGAGCACAAATGAGAGCATCGCCCTGGGGCAAACACACCAGCGGAGGTAAAGAGAGAAAGAGAGAAAGAGAGATGGGGGGGCAAACACACCAACGGAGGGAAA
>KN471808.1:1173-47970 GCA_000787095.1 Periophthalmodon schlosseri
TGCCACTGTGGCACCCTGGCAGGAGTAGGAGATGTGCATTGCCCAGGGACCCAGATGCCTTCCTCAACCCCTGAACCCGATTGACAAGACCTGTCCTAATTATGTCTGTGGAGAGGCTACCTCAGTTTTTTTCAAGGTTTTCCAAAGGCACATATATGTAGATTGTGAATCTCTAATATTTAATTTGAATAAGTTTACTTCATATCTGAGAAGTTTGACATATTTTAAACAAAAACGTATATTTCCATGGAGACAAGCAGGCCTTGGAGGAGTCAGGTGTATGGAGATGCAAGCAAGAGTAAAGATGCATGTTTTTCTAAGTTTTTCAGTGCAATAAAAACAACCCATGCTTTTATTTTAGTGCATTAAATGGTGGCACTTTAATGGTGAACATACTAAAACAAAGAACTAATAACTGCTTATGTTTGCACTATTATTGTCTATCTTACCATGAATCTTAAATGAAGTTGAAATGCTCCTACAAAATCAACTTAAATCCTACAAAAATAGCCACTCAACATGCAGCTTCCCATTAACATAGCTCATACAGACTGAACCTGAATCTGAACACACCCCTGAGATGTCCTGTCTGCCATGTTTACGATATCAAATATAGTGATGATGACAGTTGTAAAAAGTTGAAAGAGAAGTGGAAGAGACTATAAACCCCTTTATGCACAGTTTCTACTAGTACTGGTACTTACTCATATGAAATGTACTGCTGCAACTTCTTTTATTTTATATTGGATACATATGACATCGCTCACTCCTGGATTTCTTGGGCTTTTATTTGCACATCATTATCTTGCTTTTTTTGTGACTATTATCTGGTAGTTTTCCTACAAAGCCAATTTTTCCAAACTGATTCAAGTGATTTGTTTCTGCTACATTTTTCTATTATTTTATCTCTTCCAATTGTGGCCCCAAACAGCCTGTCGCACAGAGATAAGTGAAATCTGTTTTGTACTCGGAGAGTCCTCCCGAATCCTTTTATTGTGACGCCATTGTTCCTAATCCCAAGTGTGAAAGTAATAGCTCTTCATCTCCACAGCTAGCACTTGTAGGCATGAGGCTTTCAGGTTGAAAATAACTTAATGGGATGCTAAAAAGACTAGAATGAAGAAGACCATGTCTAAAATGAAGTGTTTTTTCTATTATTGTTGTGGTAACCATCCCCAGGTGCGACCTCATCGATCCTGTCTCATGTTGGGAGAAGTGTTCCCAGAAGCTGTACAGAAGTTTTATTTCAATTTTTTGGAAGTGAATGGAGATGGACTGTAAACGTAACCAACCAGATGCAGCGAGGGGCGGGCCTAAGAGTTCCCCGACATTTCTTTGGTTCAGTAACAACACAAGGTTTTCTCCTTTCTCCTCCAAAACTTCAAACGAAATAAGCTGCTGGACATGAGCGAGTGATTAAAATAAAATTCTAGGCTACATTGTTCTTTACGACAATATTGGAAGTAGCAGGTGGATGCGTCGCAGACTTTAAAAGAACTCTAACAAGGCGTCAGGAGGAGCAGTGGATGATCCATGGAGGCATCGGTGAGTTCTGTGTTGTTGATATTGGCAGTTATCCCTGTTGGTTATACATGTTCACATTTAGACTGCATATGTATGTTCAAACCTCAGTGTGCGATTGGTAAATGTGTTGTTTTGCCATTTGCTGCATAAAGACGTTATATCTGCTGTTTGACTGCTTTGTACAAACAGTTGGCTGTACATTTGGCATGTGTTCGTTTGGTGGGTGGGTTGTATTGAGATAAGAATAGCCAATAACTGTTCATTTATAACTATTAGTCGGCTTCCTTTTGTCATTTGTAGCGATTGCAATATGGGAGATAATTTGTCAGATCAGATCAGATTTAGAATTTTAAATGCAGCTCTGAAAAACGTGTTTGAATAGTTTTTATTCTGAGTTTCAGTTGATGAATTTTTAAGTCTGCTTTTGTGCTTAAAAAATTTCAAAATGAAAAAAAATCACCTTTTAAATATTCAGCACAAAAATTTTCCAGCCCTCAAATTCAACAGTCAAAATTCAGTGTGAAAATCGCAGTGAAAAAATTTGCAGCAAAGATCCAAGATGCCAAGACCTAAGCAATCGACTGTGTATGACTGAAGAGGACGGAGGCCGGCTGTTTCCTATTGGTCTGTCTCTTCTGTGGGCGGGGTTTATAGTTAAGAAATCAAAGAGATGAGGTTTTGATTAGGCTAATTCTACAGCATTTCCTGGTTGTTACTAAGTTAGATTGACTCACTTAGGGTCGTTCTTCCATATTGCAAGTTCTCCATTTTTACTGCAGTAGTGGGCTCCAGTAACACAACACTTCTGGTTTATGACAATTCAGAAACAAGAGTAAAATGTTTGTTGTGTTATTGGAAAGTACTGTCACTGGTCGTAAGGTTTCAACTCCAAATTTCAGACTTTTGAGGTGGTACTCTTAAAGTGGGACTAAACACTAAATGTACTTTTTTGCTTCTATGTTGTTATGTTATGTTTAAATAGCATTGTCTACTGTTTCTTGTCTAATTTTAGTGCAAACTAAATCTGCAAATTTGTGGTATAAAACTGTCAGCGTGTGCTGCCTTCAGTGTCCAATACATTTCACATGGCCTGTGATATCACGCTCCCCTGCTCTGATAAACCCTGCACACAAAACTCAGCTGGAAACATCAACATCTCATAAACCAACTCAAACTAAACAGTGTAATTCCCTTAAGTGAATTTTAACACACTATATCCATCATCTTTTCAGACCGTTGTAATTGTTTCAGCTGAAGCCTGAAGCCACAGGTTCAGTAAATATTTAAACATTTTACTCTGAATTTTATTAATTGTAAATGTGTTATGTTTAACTGTGTACTCAGGACTCCCTTGAAAATGAGATGCAATCTCAATGGAACTTCCTGATGAAATAAATAAAATAAATAAAAATAACATCTGAGTTCCCAAAATCAGAGCGTTCAAGAGATCAGCCCGTGGAACACACATGTAACAGGACAATCACGTACATTTACATAACTTTATTATCTGCTGATTCATTGAAACAATATGTAAAAAAAACAAAAAACAAAAACCTGTTCTGTTGTGATTGGAGGATTATGTGAGTGGATGTGTTGTTTCTTGTTGGCAAATTGCTTATACATAAAAATACATTTGTTTAATTTCCCAAGTAGAACCATTGTAAGTGTAATATAAAACAAAAAAGTGACTTACTGACGGACTGTGACATAAACTTAGAGCACAATGTTTCCGCACTAGTTTTTGAGTTAGTGTTCAAGCCCGTTCAAGCAATTACATTAATACAGCCAGAGCCCATTAGAGACGCCTGTCTGCTGGGGCGGAGTTGGAAATGTTAATGCCTGTCAGACCAATCACACTGTTCCTTATACCTCCAGACCTCCCCCCTCCTCCCCCCTCACTCTCCCCTTTAGCTCACCAGGCATTGCCCAGTTTAACAGCTCTACTGTGGCTGGGTGGAGTCTGAGTGGATGATAATGTTTTTTTGTTTTTGTTTTTATTTTTAACAACAAATACGGCATGTGAAAGCTAGATTTTCCCTGGATCAATTTCAAACATGATTTCTACCTGAACCAACGCTTTCTGTTCCTGTTTACTCTGAGTTGGTGTGATCCACAGAGAGACCGGCGCACAATGTGACACACAATGCCACGCTCGCTGATGCCCGCTGCTTTGGAGAGAGCTCTTTTCATGTGTTAACAGGCACCGGCTGGCACTGTGCTCTTCACACTATGTGCCCAAGTGTTTCAGAAAGTGGCTGGAATATAAGCTAAAGCAGCACTAACCGCGTCAAAATAGATGCTCTCATCTGGCCCACGGTGGCCCAGACAGATCATTCAAAGGCTCAAAGGCACAAAGACATTCTGTAAAGCAGCAGACCGCAGCCACAGAGCACATTGTATAAAACCAGGCCAGTGCCTCAACTGAGTCTTTATTAATATACACACAATCCGTCCTACTCATATAGAAGACGTTTGGAGGGAAATATGTAAATGTGATTTCTCAGTAGTATTATGGTTGTGATTTGAGTATTAAAACTAAAATTCAGTTTAGGCAAGGCAAGTTTCTTTGTAGAGCACAATTCATACACAGTAGATTCAAGTAATTCAATGTGCTTTACAGAATAAGAAAGACATTAAAATGACAATACAACAAATCAAAACATAAATAATCATCATAAAATGAACATTAAAAACGAAAAGTGCAGAATAAAAAACCTTTCAGTCATATGCACAGCTAAACAGAACCGTTTGGAGCCGGGATTTAAACATTGTCAAAATAGAGGCCTGTCTCACATCTTCAGGAAGACTGTTCCAGGTTTTAGCTGCATAAAACTGAATGATTCCCCATGTTTAGTCCTGACTCTGGGCACCAGCAGGAGGCTGGTCCCTGAAGTCCTCAGAGTGAGAGATGGTTCATATGGCACTAACATGTCGGAGCTGCTTTAAAGTCTATTCTCTGAGCCACAGGAGCCAGTGCAGAGACCTGAGCACAGGACGTATGTGTGAAGTACTTCCTGGTTCTAGTCAGGACCCGAGCAGCAGCGTTCAGGATGTACTGCAGCTGTCTTAACGCTCGTTTGGAGAGGCCAGTGAGCAGGACGTTACAGTAATCTAACCTACTGGAGACAAATGCATGGATAAGTCTCTGTAAGTGTGGTTTTTACAGTATACCTTTTGATTTTTGAATGTTTTTAAATGGTAAAAAGCTGTGGATGTTATTGATTTGATGTGGCTGTTAAAGTTCAAGTCTGAGTCCACTATATTTTACAGGAAGGCAAGGACTTTATATCATATTGCTGGAATGTATCATGATTTTTATGGTGAAGCAGAACTTAAATGATCCAGAACAAGTACGCAAAAACATTATAAAAGACATTGGTGAGCAGCCTGTATTGTCAGTTATATTGTTATCATTATGAATGTTCTCTTTTATATTGTGATAAAGATTTTGTGCTATATCGCTCTACCCCAGTTTACCCTGCATTTTTAAAAATATCTCACAGATCAAGAAGACTGAAATATGAACTTCTTTACTCAAACAAGAAGCATCTGTTTCAAAGCATGTTTGTAGAGGACCATGTTTTAAATCCAGTAATATGATCCCCTGGAGACGGGATATTTTTTACCTAAATGATTGCAGCCTTTGCGATTTATTTGCTAAATCAGACCACTCAAATTGTGATTTTGATCGGATTGCGATTACTCTTGAAGTTCTAATATGCAAAGGTAGCCTATTGAATATCCAGACACGTTCAGTTTAAAATGCAATTTGCACAAAATGAGAAAACAAAATCCTTCTTGTAGCACCGTGGCTAGACCTGGGGAATTAAATAAAAAGGCAATATGGTGCTCTGAAACATTGTTGATAGTCTGTGCATATACAGTGAATATATTAGGGCGTCTTTCATCTCGGACAAATAAAGAACAGGCTCCCCGCTGAGTTCCACACTAAATGTTTTCAAGAAGCGTGCGCGTTTCTAGTTAGCCGCTAAATGTGTGATGTGCTAGTATGCTGACTTTCATTCTGATTGCCCGCAGCTGTGTTGATGGACAATGTATTTGCTAAATGTGGTCTAATCATAAAGAATGAGCTGTATGGCAAGACCAGTCCTTAGAATTCCATAGAGACAAAGTCCATCTTTGAAACTTCAAAAACAAAATCTACATTAGATATGGCATATGTTGAGTCATTTTAAACAGTGACTGTGCTTGTGTAAAGTTTCTGTATTTGATATTAAGGAAGATTCTCAATACTTACTCTGATACGACAATGAGAATTAAAAACCCTCGTTTTTCAGTGGTGGAACATAACAAAGTAAAAGTAGTAAAGTACTGTACAGATTTTAGGTATCTGTACTTTAATTAAGGGAATTTTAAAGTGGATACTTTTTACTTCACTACATTTGAGAGTAGTATCTGTACTTTCTACTCCACTACATTTTTGAACAGGGCTGAAAAGTAAAATAATTTTGTATTATTGTGTGAGGCCTGCTGAGAAGGCTGAGTGGTTTATTTTTTTGATCAAGTTCACAAATTGAGCAAAAAATATACAAATAAAACCAGCTGGAAAAAACAATTGCTTCAGTTGTTTCAGTGGAAGAAAACAAAATCTTTATCAAAATCACCAAATTTGAAGCTTTATTTGATTTCAAAATCTGTGCAAAATGCTTTTACTTTTTACTCTTGAAGTACATTTTTAGACAGGTACTTTAATACTTTTACTTAAGTAGATTTTTTTCATGTCATACTTTTACTTTTACTTGAGTAATTTTTTGCTCCGATATCTGTACTTTTACTTAAATAACAAAATTACTTCTTCCACCGCAGCTCTTTTTACAGTCAAATGTAATTTTGTTATAGTTCCCATGTATATCAGGCCTAGTTTGCCCACATCTGTGTATCGATTTCTCTTTTTCTTTCTTTTTTGGACAACCCCTGGACAGTATGATACATAATCACTTTTATGGTAAATGGTAAATGGTCACATCTTTATATAGCACTTTTCCACCTTCAAGTCACTCAAAGCGCTTTACATCAATGAACCACTCACCCATTCACACACCAGCGTACACAGACAGCAAGGTGGGTTAAATGTCTTGCCCAAGAACACAACGACAGCATTCATCTGTGGGAGCTGCAATCAAACTGCCAACCTTCAGATCAGTGGATCTGACACTCTACAAACTGAGCCACTGTCACTGTAAACCTAGCTGTACATTTTTGGAGATGGCAGTCAGACAGTGCACGGCCTTAGATGACACTAATCGCCCGTTTAAGTAATGAAGCCTTTGTAGCAGATATTGCGTCTACTTTAGTGCAGTTGAGAGAAATTCTGTGATGCACTGCACAAACCTGGCAGATAAACTGATGTACTTGATGTGTTAGTAGTGATAACACTGATCAAAATAGCTGATATTGGCTGAGGGACCTGAGGGGTGGGCAATATTAAAAAAAACAAAACAAAAAAAATGCATTACTTTTGTGTTTATTCCGATGATGATATTCACACAATATTATGGCCATCCTTCAGACCGGTGCTGAAATGCTCCTGTAAATGTGATAGGTTTGGTATCGCACAAAATGTGAATGGACGACTGCAAAGGGCAGAAAAATAAACTTGCCTTGTTTGAAAATGAAAAATAACTGCAGTGTAATCTTCCAATCTACTATTCTTTTGCAGTTTTTTTAAATACAGAGAACATATTTAATGTTCTAATTTTGCACATCTCCATAACAATTATGATTTGACCCCCCCTCCTTCCCCCATACTGTATTGACAACCCAGAAGGGGGTCAGTTCTATGTTGCATGTGTCTTTGTTCCACGTCTCTTTGTTCCCACTGCTCTATGTTCCCACATTCATGAGAACATTTTGCCAAAAAAAATTCTACGTTCCCACGTTCATTGTGTTGTGGTTATGGTTAAGGTTAAGGCCTGGTTTTGAGATTCTGGTAAAGTACGGTGACAGACGTCCCTGTTTATCTGGAACAGTCCTGGTTTTGAGCCTCGTGTCCCGTGTCCCAGCAGATTTATACAAAATCAATGATTTGTTCCAGTTTTATACCAGAAATGTCCCAGATGTCTCTATTTTTGACCAATTTTATTTCTGCCAACAGTAAAGAGGAGCATAAATTGTCATTTGTTTAGCCAAAATACAGAAAAAACGTGCTTGAAAATGACCAGAAAATGAACAGAAAGAAAATGTTCTCAGTTGCACTGACTGAAGTCAGATGATATACTGACTCACAAGTGAGTCGTGAATAAGTCATGAATGGACCGAGTGCATAACAATTTTCCTTAAAATTGTGAAAAGAGTGCAATATTATTATGGAGCTCAACAGTGACGGCCTGCTCAGGTTCCGGAAGTACATTTTCCATTCATTTTTCCCATAGACTTTTTGAAACATTTAAATATAAAGAGTTCAAAGGCATCGCGGAGGCAAACCAGTGCTTTAAGGACTTTGCAGTTTATAAAGTTTCAGAAGCAGATTTGAAATAAAATTGATAGGTCTTGTGTTCATTAGTTACCACGTAGCTGATTATCCCCCAGCAAGTTTTCAAACTTTTAATATACATTTTTTCTATGAGAAAAAAACATAATAAATTTAAATATAAATTTAGTTCTGGAACCACTTTTAAGCTCCAACACCAACCACCCCAAACCAGGGGTGTCCCAGTTTTTGATTCTGAAAATCTAGTCACCGTATGGTAAGGGTTAGGGCCAGGGTGACGGGTCACGGGTTTTGGATTTCCTTTCAAAAATATATTTTTAAATATGAGAAAACAGGGCTGTGGGAACATAAAACCGTGGGAACGTGGCTACTCCCCGCAGAAGTCACATCTGGCAGTGCAGGCTACATATTTACAGTTCATTTAGCAACAAGGTTCTCAAACACTGACTTGCTTTTAGGCCTTTGGATCTTTTATTGATGACAAGTGACTTATTCATAAGATTGGATCATTAAACGTTAAACCCCATAAGAGCAGGCAGAGTGTCAGGTGAACGTGAGCTCTGAGGATTAGAGTGATGCAGTCAACAGATAGCAGAGCTCAGCATTGGTTCTGAGCGCTCACTGATCTGTGCTCATGGCAGCAAAGAGGCTTTCCCCGTCCTATCACATGATTGTGTTAGCTTCACTTTTACTCTCCACCTGGCTTCTGAGATTTTAGCTGTAACAACCCTCAGTATTATGTGTGCTGATACGGTTCAGTGGTTGTAATGTCAAGATTTTTATTTAATGAAGAATTGTCACTGAAACAGTACAGCTTTGGGGCAGAATGAAAAGTAGGTCTGAACACTAGGGCTTGGAAGTACTGCGATTGTGATTAGATTTGTGATTTATGTTTAAAATGTAGGATTCTGTTCACATTGCAACAACTCCAGGAGCATTAACATTTGACTCAATATAAAATAAGAACTGATAAACTAATACAAGGATCCAGTGCACTTGAGCTGGGAGATATGGCAATAAAAATCGAATCATGAGCTCATCCCTGCGACGATATGCCTTTCCCCCGCCCACTCCTCCTGCAGCCTCCATCAAGCTCTGAGTGACAGGTCGATATAACCAATCGCAATGAAGAGTAAACTTTCAGAAACAGCCGATATCTTTAGTTACCTCTTGAAGACTGTATAGAAGACGCTAAGAAAACATAACTCTTGATAAAATTAAAATCATGATCTGGCTCTCAAAATTGTGATATGAATTTAGTTTAGTAGTTTAGTTCGATTGTAGAGATCCAAACAACAGCTAACCTGCTAGCTACCATGTTCCAAATAGGAAGTGAGCCCCATCGACTCACTTTACATTAGAAAACTGTCGCTCCTCTCTCTGTAGCTGCTGCTGTCAGGCTCGACATTTTGGTCTTAAAATCTTCGTATTAACCCGCTCTACATGATCCTGGTATTTTTATTTTGCTATTGTGTTTGTAACTCAAGATATGAACATTAATAAGAGACAAATCAGACACCTTCTTTCCCTGAGGTCACTCCCGCAAGCATTAGCAACAGGTTTGATTGACAGGGGTGCTAAGCACCCACTCCCTGCTAAACCAGCGGAGCGGGCGCGAAGGGATGTTACCTTTGCCAGCCTTGCGCCAGATTTGCTCTTTGGTTGCTATGATACTCGCGGTCGGAATTCCAAATATGGAACTTTACTCCAAATTGGCCCCTATAACTGCTCTAGCCTCGATGAGCTTCATTTGACTGGAGCCGAACACTGTGGGTGACGTCACGCTCATTGGATACAACAGGATTGTTCTACAAAAAAAGACAGGATGTTTTGTTCTTTCCAGAGGACAGTCCAGTATCTATTATTTAAATACTTGGAGCTTTTGAGAATTGCGTCAAATTTCGATTATATTGCAATACATTCTGCAGCCCTACGAAACACCACAAGATGTAATTACACAGTTAGATATATAAGTCTGCGCTGGACCTAAATGGTAAATAGTCACATTTCTATATAGAGCTTTTCCACCTTCAAGGCACTCAAAGCACTTTACATCAAGGAACCACTCACCCATTCACACATTCACACACCAGTGTACGCAGACACTGGAGGCGAGGTGGGTTAAGTGTCTTGTCCAAGGACACAATGACAGCATTCATCTGTGGGAGCTGGAATTGCACTGCCAACCTGTGGGTCAGTAGATCCGACCACTCTACCAATGATGTTTATGTCGTGAGCGGGATTTGAACCGCCAAACTTCAGAGGACAAATGCTCTGAGCTACTGTGGCCTCATGCTATATGTTTGTGAGCACTGACACACACTGATGATACTCTGTCATCAAATGCCAAGGCTATAATGCTGTGTAATGCCACTGTTGTGGAAATAATTGAAGGAGCTTATGAGTTGTAGAGGGGCAGAACTCTGGATGTCTAACACAGGAGAAGTCTATTTCCCATTAGTGCTGCACCGGGAGACATGAACACTCAACACATTGTGAAAGTATTGTCCACTGTAGGGAGTATTATAACCTCTAATGACACAGCTATACACAAACAATGTCGACAAGGACCCAGTGCACAAAAAGACCAGTGGTGAATGAAGTACTCAGTTGTGTTACTTAAGTAAAAGTACAAATATAGAGGTAAAAATGTACTCAAGTAAAAGTAAAATTACCGCATGAAATCTACTTATGTAAAAGTATTTCAGTAAGTGATAAATGCAGTGATATTGATAAAAAATTTGACATATTTTGGTCAACAGTAACAATACGAATCCATTTCTTTTATTTTTGTTATGCATTTTGTGTATTTATTTTTGTTTACTCAAAGCTGTAGCTTGAACTCAAAACCTTCAGTCACCACGAACATGGTAAAAATAACCCCTTTTTACTTTTCAGTCCAGTTCAAAAATGTAGTGGAGTAGAAAGTACAGATACTGCTCTCAAATGTAGTGAAGTAAAAGTAAAAAGTATCCACTGTAAAATTTACCTAAATAAAGTACAGATACATAAAAATTCTACTCAAGTACAGCAATTTACTACTTGTACTTTGTTACCTTCCACCTCTAAAAAAGGCCCATTACAGATGATTGTGGTTACTTACTCCATGCACTTGCCCCTGGCCAGAATTGTCTGCTCCACAAAATAATGAACTTTATTGGAGTTTATTAGAATTGGTGGCGGCTAGTCTATTTGAGAAGAAAACTCTGTAGAATTTAATATAAAATATGGAAATGAGATGCGTTATTGGCCAGATTCAATTTCACTAGTAAATGAATGCATCTGTTATCCACTTAGTGACTCTTAATTGCTACTCATTATGATGAAGGTATATTTCAGTCCGAGTTGCATCATGTAAGCTGATGTTTGACACTCACTTTACTTAAAGAACACATATTATGCATTCTTGTGGCTTTAATTCCCACTTAAACTGTCCTTTTTAGTCACCTTAAGTATTTTGCATTTTCCAGCTTGAAATAAAGTTGACAAACGCACTATAAACTGCACCTGAATTCTGTGCTATTGGAGCCATACATCTGTTGTGAACACAGTTTGATCGCTGAATGAATCAGGTGTTGCTTATGGTCTTAAAAAATGTGTATAGGAGAAGTCTGGATTTTTACACGTGACGCAACAATTCCGGCAAAATGTGAACAGTGCATTTTTGAGTGCTCATAGAAGACAACTTTGGATTAATGGATTGATGAAACAATCGTGAATGAAGCAAAATGCTCCAGGTATGTTTTTGTTGAGGGAACAACAATATAACATTGTAAAAACAGTACATTTTGCGCATGTATTCTATACATAGTTTTAAACAACTGGCTAAAAGATTTTGTTGTATCCACAGACTGTATAAAGAAGTGGACTAAGTGAGTGTGATGTCATCCATCGTGTTTAGCTCCAGTCAAATGAAGCTCATGAAGCTCATCGAGGCTAGAGCAGTTATAAGGGCCAATTTGGAGCCAAGTTCCATATTTGGAATTCTGACCTCGAGTATCATAGCAACCAAAGAGCCAATCTGGAGCAAGGCTGTTGAAGGTAACACCCCTTCCCACCTGCACCACTGGTTTAGCATGAAGCAGGTGATTAGCAACGCTGTCAATCAAACCTGTTGCTAACACTAGAGGGAGTGACCTCAGGGAAAGAAGGCGCCTGATTTGTCTGTTATTAATGATCATATCTTAATTTATGGGCAAAACAGCGAAATAAAAATACCAAGATCATGTAGAACAAGTTAATATGAACATTTTAAGACCAAAATGACGAGCCTGACAGCCAGCAGTTACGAGAGAGGGGTGACAGTTTTTTAATGTAAAGTGAATTGGAGCCGATGGACCAGGAAGCTCACCCACGAGCACTTCCTATTTGGAATGCGGCGGCTAGTTTGGTAGCTATGTCCATTTATATATACAGTCTATGGTTGACTAACCAAAACAAGAGACATAAAAGTACAGAATTTAAGCTGCCACTGTTATGACAGAGTGGCTCCAGACAAATATATCATTGGGACCTCTGCCTGATCTCAGCTTTTGCCTTTGAGATCTTTGCATGTGCTGCAGCTGAAGTGAAAGCCAAACTTCCTTTTATAGCATTTCCTGATATTTTTTCCTCAATCTTCAAGAACACTGATTAAACCCTGATTATGCATCTCTCAAATAAATGTTCAAAGCCCTTCTTCTCAAGGTTAAAGTAACATGGCATTAAAAGCCTAGGCAGAATCCTTTGAAATGTGTCTCGTTTAATACGTCTTGGAGTATTGTTCGCTGCCGCCTCCCTGCTTGAGCGCACACCCCCGCACATTCCCTCCTCTCCTCTAGCCTGGGGAGTGCGGCTGTCTCCTGGGGCATCCATTTCAGAACAAAAACGGCATTAATGAACTCTTTAGCCTGCACAGATGCTTCCAGGAAAACCAGAAAATGGCTCTTGATTTTCCCAAGCGATCACAGACCAGTCGGTAATTTCTGGCATTGATAGAAACATTTCATCTGCAGCCTCCCTGGAGTTTGGGTGAGTTTTTGGGTGAGGGTGGAGGAGTGTACCATGATTAGGCTTTGTGGGAGAATGGCGGGACTTAAACAAGCTTGGGGGCCCAGCACTGCGGATTCTCTTTATAGTGTTGCCATCCCAGCGCAAAAAGGAATTCTGAATGTAGCTTGTGCATATTTAATAGGCAACTTGTTTCACAGATGTTTCTCCAGACATTTTCTGCCTCATAAAACAGGTTGTATGATTTTTTAATAAGCCAACATCCCCTGTTGTTATGAGGGCTAGACGATGAAGAACTGCTTTGATGTAAACGTTGACAGATAGATGCATAAGTGGGGATGACAAGGCAGAGAGATGCAAACACGCATGGAACTTTCTGAGTGGGGCAACCGGTACAGAGCATAAGAGAGAAGTTGTGTAGCTGTTGGTAGAATCTGGCCTGATAAGTTCATTTAAGGCAAATGGAGACGGGAGGTAACGTCCCTCTACATCGCTCTGGGAAATCAGCTTACTTAAATATAGAGCCCTCCATAGAGTAAACAGAATTGATTCAACCCGTTTGTTCTCTGCAAATTAGGGCCGCAACTAACATTTATTTTATTTTTTGATTAGTTGACCAGCCATTACCAATCCAATAATGGTTGAAATATGGTCACAGGAGTCTTCTAAATGTAAAATACTTACAAAAAGTATATTATTTATAGTATTATTTATAGTGGTGGAAGGTAACGAAGTACAAGTACTTAAGTTGAATTTTTAGGTATCTGTACTTTACTTAAGGACATTTTACAGTGGATACTTTTTACTTTTACTTCACTACATTTGAGAGCAGTATCTGTACTTTCTACTCCACTACATTTTTGAACAGGACTGAAAAGTAAAAAGTACTTTTCATATGATTTGAGGGGTTATTTTTACCAAGTTCGTGGTAACATCCTGACGAAAGTTTTCAAGTTCAAGCTTCGGCTTTGAGCAAGCAAAAATAAATACACAAAATTCATAAGAAAAATCAAGAAATGGATTTGTATTGTTACTGTGACCAAAATATCAATATTACTACATTTAACACTTTAACACATTAACAACACTTGTGTGAAATACTACTTTTTACTCTTTAACTACAATTTTAAACAAGTACATAAATACTTTTACTTAAGTAGATTTTTTCATGTGATACTTTTACTTTTACTAAGTAGATTTTTTCATGTGGTACTTTTATTTTTACTTGAGTTACTTTTTACCTCTGTATCTGTACCTTTACTTAAGTAACAAAATTGAGTACTTTATCCAAAAAAACCCAAACTCTTATTCTGATTTAATAATGGTGCTGTTTTAGTGTCTGTATAATCCACATAATGATTATAGTTATTAAAATAACACTATTTTTGTAGTTGATTAATCGTAATCGTAATCATAGTGCAAATTGAGTTAATCTGACGTGCAGTATATTTTTATGTATTGCTGATTTTTTTGTTTTTGTTTTTGTTTTTTTGTTGGTCCACTCCACCAAAGTGGCTCGACGCAAGGTCTGCCATGTTCCAGTATAAGGCGGTGGTGTGTTCTGTGGTTATTTGATAGAATAAAGCCTCATGGTCAGTCTCTGTGGGTTTGCTGATGATTGGAGTGACTGATAAAGTGGCCACAAACCAGCTGTTTTTGGATTTGTTGAAAGCTGGTTGACATTGGATTTTTATTTTTATTTGTTTTAGTTCTTTGATAAAGCCAGAAAAAGTGTCACCACAAAACTGGCATATACTGTGTGACTCAGTATGTATCTTACAAATGATGTCATATCGAGTTGATATTGTAAAGAGTTTATAAATAAATGCACTGATTAACCCCCAAAACTCTGCAATGTATCGTGATCACCATAACACATATGTAACTGGTGGACTGTGTTGTGTTGATTTGTGAAGCTTATAGTGCATTCAGAAGCCACAGGACACAGCAGGAACTTTTGGAGGTGCTCTCCGTTTAATCTGGCTCTCAGTAATAGAAAATAGGATCAACATGTGCCGCTGTTTATCGGTCCAGCCCAAACTACAGGGAGAAGATAACAGACAGAGTTAGCATCTCCCTGCACATCGTCACATGAATATATTAAAACAACAGAGCAACATCAGAGCTCGATATCAACTTAAATACAAGTCAAATATAATTATGGATGTAAATAAAGGCAAAATAATAACAAAAGAACACTTTAATCATGGGATTACAATAGACTGACCTCTTCCCATCATGGATTTACAAAGGGAAGAGGCTGCGGTCAAACCTCGAATTTATACCAAGGGCAAGGCAAAGGTCACATGAAGAAGAAACAAAAATACAGAAGAAACGGCTGCAGGACCATGGCCTCACAGCAAATCAAACGCCAGGTATGAACAAAACAAAAGCACCATTTTGTGTAATTATACTTATATATATGAACAGGTTACACATAAATACTGTCATATATCTTAACTCTTGAGTATTTTTGAAAAACTGTCAGTGAAATCATCCACGATACATGATATTTAATTGGTCCTGTGGCCAGTAGCCATACAACCTGGGGTCTGTACAATATCACATTAAATATACTGTATAGATTTAACTTGCACTCTAAAATTAGTGTGGGCTCTATGAAGCAACACAGGCACAGACACAGCTAAAAGATCATCTAAAAGGACGTTCAAAAGGTCTGAACTGAGTGGGTTGTTTCAAACTATACAAATCTTCATTCTAATAGAAAATTACACTTTATTGTCTTAGCGGAGAGAATCCATTTTCTCTGTTAAACTAATCCGTTTTGTGGTGCCACGGGGGCCGGCTGTTAGAGCTGCTGGATCATGTGCAGCTCTGCATTCAGGGCTGTACTAGCCCAGGGACGTCACACAAGTGGGTCGCACTAACTATGTAACTTTTCACCGTCAACAACGAAACAAAAACAGCTGGAGATGCAGTTTTCTGACTCTCTGGCTTTCCTTTCATTAGGGGAAGATTACTTAAAGGTCCTATATTACGCAAAATTGACTCTTGTGAGCTTGAAGTCATGTTATAATGTTGTTACCTCCTCAGACACATACCTGGAGTTGTGTTTTGTTTCATTCACACGTCTGACCCTTTATCATGAGTCTGTCTACATCTCCAAAGCTCAAAATGTTCTTTTCCACCTTGCGATGTCATCAAGTCGTAGTTTTCAAGTTAACAGCTCCTTTTACCTTTTGTTCAGTAGAGATTGACAATTCCAGGACTGAAATTATCCAAATGATTCCAGTGGAGGTGTATCGAGTGGAGGTGTATGTTTCCTGGATTGGGTGCTCAAAGGTAATATAACAATTAAACAACAACTTAAATATGTTGGGGTCTTTACTATACCCTCAAGTCCCATTTGAAAATCATTGTTTTTCAATTAATATGATTTTACTGTGTATCTCTTTGCTTTGGCGGTGTCTTTTTTCTGATAAAACATAACATAAAGTGCAGGTTGAGTGTAGAAAATCACTTGTCGGTTGAGCTGTATATGTCTTTGTGTGCTTGTACATATTCTCCTCTTGAATCCTGTTAGAGCTCAAGAGGCTCAGTGCATGTGCTGAATGGACCCACAATATACTTTTCTGCTCAGGCGCAGTTGGCAATTTTCTTAGGTGGCCCTTCGCTTTACTCTGCTCACAGATGCCGAGAGGAGGACCTTTGAACGCGGGTGCAGTGTATTATAAGCCTTTTAGTGGAGGGGCTTCACGCTGCGCTGTGGAAGTACTGGAGAAGTGCAGCATCTGAGCTCCCAGCACCCAAAGCCCTGAGCACGTGGACTGGGGACTGAAGCGTGCAGCTCTGCTAAATGAGGGTAAACCAAAGACAAGAGAGACCATGCTATTTATGTCTTTGGTTTATTTAACAGGGATAGTGCATGAAAGAGCCGTATTACCATATTTACGGCAGATGAAGATTTGAAGAGACCTACAATCTGAATTTCCCCTTGGGGATAAATAAAGTCTTTTTGATTTGATTTTGATATTACAAAATTTTCTGATCTATGTTATAATGTTGTTTCCTCATCACAAACAGACCTGGAGTTGTGTTTTGTTTCATTCACACATGTTTAACTAACAAAATCATGCATATTTAGGCTGAGCTTTTCTCTCAAACACAAAACACTCTGTTCCACCTTGTGATGTCATGTGGTAATACAGGAAGTGCTCTGTGTTTTTAAATTCTATGTTAACCAATGTTTGGTGCATGTTTGAACTGTCACATGAAGTCATTTTGAAGTGTGATGAATTTCTAAAGAAAATATTGCAGTTCTGTGTAATTCACAGCCACTGTACAGCACCGACACAACAGCCCTGCAGCATGATAATTACACTAAACACTGTTCTAAATGAACCATATCGTAAATAAAACATGAGCTGCAAAAAACAGTACAAATACTTAATGATCCATAGATATAGCAATTACCTTACCCTGTTAGAGCACCACATGGTGGATGGTTCCAATCCTGCTCTGACCAGTGCATATTGTTGTTATGTCCTTTGGCATGACACTTCACAACTTGCCTATGTATGAAAGTGGTGTGAGTGAGGCGTTCACCCAGTCTCATGGAAAACTGTGTAATAGAAACACTGGTCCACCTTGTATGTCTTTCACAATTTGGCCACTTAAATAGTGGCATTGTCAGTTCTTTTCTATAGCTTGAGGCTTGTCAGTGTTTAAAGTGCCTGTTATAATTACTATAATTGTTTCATTTAGTTAGTATTTTCCACATGAACACTAAATATAGAAATGAGCAGCACACATAAACTATGGCACTGTCATAATTTAAGAGGCCAAACTGTGAAATACATACATTTTTGAAGGTGGACCAGTGTTTCTATTATACAGTTTTCCATCAAAGTGGGTTGGAGTAGTTCATTCATTCATTTTTATTTGTCTTTATTTATACAGGGAGAGCCCAATGAGAGTACCAGAGTCTCTGTTATAATACAGAAAAATATAAACAAAACTAAACAAAACAAATAACTACATAGGCCATTTAAAACATTAAAAAAGGAGCAGGTGTGAGTATAAATTGTATCACCAGATTATTAAAGTACATTAGTGGTGCCAGTGTATCCAGTTTTGCTTGTGCTTGAAATATATTCCATTTTTGGGAAGCAAAATAACCAAAAGCTTTTTTTTCCCATTTCAGTTCCAGTGCGGCCAATGTTTAGACTTAGACAGTTATAAGATCTTGTATTAAAAGTTCCCTATTTAAGCTCAACAAGCAAGTAAGTACATTTTATACAGTCCTGTTCTCTTCTGACAGACAGCGATGGCCAACCTACCTTTTCATAGAGTGAACAGTGATGGGTTTTAAATTCATCACCTGTTATGAAACAAAGGGCTGAGTGAAAGAGTGAAACTAAAGGTTTCAATGTAGAGGTTGAAGTCTGCATGTACATTGTATCTCCATAATCCAGTACAGAAAGAAAGGTGCTTGAACAATTTGTTTTCTGTAATTCAGTGGGATACAATATTTGTTTCTATAATAAAATCATCATTTTGATTTTAAACTGTTACGTAATTCCGAGATATGTATTTTAAAGGGTTAAAGGTTTTCATCAAGCTTGGTGACACAAGCAGGCATACATTCCAGGAAGTGCAGCAGTCCATTAGCGCCTACTATAAAAGACCTGTTTCTCTTCAAACCATCTGGTAAACTATTATTACTGAATGATTTTCTGAGCCATCACTCAGCCTATCAGCTTATATTCTCCTCTTAGCTTTTTCCATCTTTTTCCACTTTTCCTACAAACTGTGGCCAGTTAACCACAAAGCAGTGATAGATTGACTGTATATGGACGAAAGTGCATCCAGTCACTATGGATGATTTTATATCATTTTAAAGTCCTCCTGCATGTCTTTGGATGGTCAGAGGTGGGGCTGCAGGACCAGTCATAGTCAAATCAAAATTGCAATTTGAATGAACACAATTAGCAAATTTTTTGAAGTGCCATAATTTCATTCAGAAACAACAAAATATCCTTCATATTGTGCATAAAAATGGCTCACCCTGTAGTTTAGATCTCTACATGTTCTGTAACACTTGTGATTCTTGTAGTTTGTCAGTTCATTTTTCAGTTTTTGTCAGTTTTTCTTGATATGTTTAAATTGTGAACAGAATCGTATTATTAAAACATAAATCGCAAAACTAATGGAAATTTCTTGTCAGAAAAATCTAAATTGGATATATCTTTCAAACCGTTCAGCCCTAGTCGGAGAAGTATCTGAACATAAGGAGCCTGCATCATCTTTGGTTTGGTTTTCCATCCTGGTTGAGTTCTAGTGTGAGGAAACCTATAAATCTTTTGTGGTATTTGCTGTTGTGTTTTTGTTTTATGTGCATTTCTCACAGTGTCCCGGCTCTGTCAGAAAAGAGTTTGAACATCATAAACGGGAGAAAATAGTGTGGCCAACAATTCACTAAAACGTCTATTTAAAGTTGAAGGCTTGGCAACCCGCCGGGCCACAAAGCTGTACATAGGGTCTGTGAGCCTGTGTGTATGTTTTATTCTCTTGTAGAATGTGAGGCTTCAAAATAAAATAAAAATAATTCATTAGAAAATATTCAGTTCCACATTGAATAAAAGAAATGTTGTCACAGTCACAGTTTTGCACATTATTTGGTTAAAGCTTGGGGTGATTGTGGACTCTGCGCAAACTGGACAAGCACATTAGCTCTGTCATGAAGTCGAGGCTTCTTGCTAAAATAAAGCCTTACCTTCCACAGGCGGATTTTGAAAAAGCAATCCATGCATTTGTAATGTCGTGTGTGAATTATTATAATTCTCTATATGCAGGACTGGACCTGGGCTCCCTGCAGCACTTACAGAATGTCCAGAATGCTGCAGCACGTCTGAGACAAAAACTAAAAGACGAGAGCACATCATAGCCGTGCAACCTGCACATCACAGGAATCACATCACTGTGCTGTGCAGCTCTGGCTCCTGTTTCATATCCGGTGCAATTCAAAATCCTATTGATTGTGTTTTTTCATATCCGTTCAATTCAAAATCCTATTGATTGTGTTTAAATGTCTGCACTCTATGGGTCCACTTTATTTGATGGAGTTACCGCAGCCCTATACTCCACCCAGAGCCCTGAGGTCAGCTGACCAACTGACAAAGGCAGGCTCAAAACCAGAGGTGACAGAGCCTTTTCTGTGACAACACCTAGACTATGGATACTCTCAGCCTTTAATACAGCTTAAGACTAGACTAAAAACCCACCTTTTCTCCTCAGCATTTAATACTAGCTAGACAGGATATCTTGGTGTTTTATTGTTCTTTTCTTATGTATTGTATTACCTGTATATTTGTTTGGGTTTTTTTGTTTTTTGTTTTACTTTTATGTGAAGCACTTTGGGCAGCTGAAGTTGTTTTTAAATGTGCTATGTAAAAAAAAAAAAAAAAAAAAAATTGAATTGAATTGAATTGAAAAGCTGAGCAGTTCTAAAAGTAGGTCCTGTGTGTTGCAGGTGTGTCTCTATATGGCCTCAATATGAAACTTATGGACTCTTGGGCCAGGAGCTGACCCCTGCAAACCTCTGCAACTGCAACACTTCTCCTGTGCTCCTACTTCTAAGGGACATTACACGAATACAACTTTAGGATGAACATAGACAGTTTCTCTTGGGTTTGTTTTGAAATTACATTTCATATTGAAAGGCCAAAAAAAGAAAAGAAAAATAAAGAATTGATGCAGTGAAATGCCAAAAATAAATCATCATCATTAGCATCTTGCCTAAATTAAACAATATTTATGATTAGGCAAAGTGAAATAAATAACAATACATTTATTTTAGAGGTTTTAGAACTACCGCTACTTCCTTTTGTTCTTCTCTTCTAAACAGTTTTTCTTTCCCACAAACTGCAACTTAACTGATGTCAAAGTATTAAATATTTGCCCAACACCAGATACTATCCCACCAAAGTAATAATGAGAAAACATGAAACCTCGTATCTGGTCCCAGCATATAAGTACCATAAGTAATTAGCCGTGTACATTTAATAGAATGAGATTAATGGAGTTTTTATGAGAAATCAAACTAATGCTAATCGCAGATCTCATGAGGTTTCAACTCTTCTCTTCTGAATACAATCTCAGGATGAGTTATAAACCAGGATGTTCATTTCATTATCAGTTTCGTTCCTGGTTTGAAGAGATTTGTCATTTGTGCCGCTGCAGAACCAGAGAAGATGACTTACAATGATTTATTATTACAATTCTCACACTGACCTGAAGCCATAAATATTTTATTGTCTGCAGAAAAAAGAAGAAATCACAACATGACAAATGGTGCATACATTGTTGATACACAAAACAAGACATGTCTGTGAAAACATTAATTATAAAGCTATGGGTTCAAACCAAAATATTAGCCCTGACCTTTGACGTTTAGCTAGCGGGGCAGAGAGAGCTGTCAGCGCGCTTAAGTTACTGCCTCACTTGAAATATGCAGTAATTAGTATTCAGAAAGAAGGAGCCCCATCCCGAGAGCTGTAACCTCAGGGTCAGGTCTGTGCAAAGCCATTTGACCTGGCTCTGATCTGCGCATAAATAGGCAACATAATATATAGTTAATTAGTTGAAAACATTTGATGAACACAGGGGAAGTCCAGAAGCGCTAAACATGTTCCAAGTTCATTAACTGATTGTAACTATAAAAATACAACTACAAATATTTACACAGTTGACTAATTGTAAGTGTTACCTGGTGTATGGACTCTAAAACACTTTTTCCATTAATACATCAAAATATCAAAAAAAAAAGATTTCCCATCAATGGTAAATGGTCACATTTATATAGCACTTTTCCACCTTCAAGACACTCAAAGCGTTTTACATCAAGGAGCCACTCACCCATTCACACACACATTCACCAGGTGCGAGGTGGGGGGTTAAGTGTCTTGCCTAAGGACACAACAACAGCATTCATCTGTGGGAGCTGGAATTGCACCACCAACCTGTGGGTCAGTGGATCGAATCACTCTACCAATGATTATATGTCAAGAGCGGGATTCAAACTGCCAACCTTTGGATCAGTGGACAAATGCTCTACCAACTGAGCCACTGTCAGCTCCAAAGTCCTAATGTACAATAAAAGTAAATAAAAAAATTGTAAAAGGTGCAGTGCAAAACTTTCTCTCTCATTTTTATTTAGTTGTGCAGAATGTGATAATTCTTAAGGCCATGTGAGCTAAATTAGACTTGTTTTAACCAATACATGTCCTTCTAAAAGATGTGGGACCTTAGAAAACAGTTGGCCTTGTATGTCTTTCATAAAAGAGGCAAGCTTGTACTTTTCAGGAAATGAAAAACAAACAAAAAATACAAAATACAAAATACAATAGGATCACAACAAAACCCATTGTTAAAGATTGATTTAAGCCGGCTTATGTTGGACCCCTGCAGTCAAACAAAGGCTGCTAAAAAGCCTATAGCAGGAGCATGTCGTCCTGTCAGGAGCCGGCTCAGTAGGGGAACATGTGAAGAAGACGCCCTGCAGAGGGAGGTCCATGCAGGTTAACACACATGATGAAGATGAAGGTCACACTGTAATACTTTAAAATAAACCTCTACAACAACATGGGGATTTTATACGCTATCAAAACCAGCAGCTATATGAAAAATACGTAGTAAATACTGTTGGACTCAGCGTTAAGAGAAAATATGATCCCAATATGCGGCTAACAACAAGAGATGGCCACGTTTAGCACATCTGAAACACAGACATAGTCCAGTGAGGTCCATCTGGTGTTCCTTTAATTAACTTTAATATATTCTTTTTCCAGACCAAGGTTTAGTTTGTTTTCATACCTGACAGTTTTGACTGCTCACTAGCGCTCTTCCTCAGAGTCATCACGTGATGTTGGTGTCCAGTCAACTGATTTAAACAGATTTTGGCGCCATCTGCAGTCTGACTTCTTCAGGACAGTATCCCAGGTGTGTGAGAGTAAAAAGTCCCCCTCGTCCCGGTTTAAAGTCCTGTGGGCACGTTCCCGTATTTCAGATGCCTCCTTCAGTGACGATGTTTGTTGTCTTCTGTCCATAATGTGGTTCTCTCTTTTCCAGTGGTCAGAAATGGCTGATTTGAGTTGTTCTTGTACTGTTTTGTGTTTTGCTGCTCGTGTGCACACCTTTGCTTTTTCCTTCTCACATTCTGTCCTATGTTCCTTTTTTCATTTACTGAAAACCCTCCCTGTTCCCCCAATGTATGTTTTATTTGAAGACATGAAGGGTATTTTGTATATGATGGTACAAAAATATGTTAAATAAAAACATGTTGAAAGTGTATTATTGAAAAAGAATAAATAACTACAGAAAAGTGTGATCAAATAATGTTGAAATTAGGACTGCAACAAACTCATTTTAGTTGTCGACACATTTTTGGATTTGTCAAATTATCGCCCAAATAAATGTTGAAATATGATCACTGAAGGCTTATTATTTAGAATATTTACGAATAAAGTGTATTATTAATGAAAATGAGAAATGATTTATTCTCTTTTGACATTTTGATTTAATAATGCCACTGTGTGTTATAAAAAGCTCTTTCCGTATGCGTTTTAGAGTCTGTAAAGTCTAGATTACGATGAAGTAAATATGACTTATTATTTTTTATACTTGACTAGTGACAATTAGTTGATTCATTGTTCCAGCCCTGGTCCAAACAGTAAAATATGCCAATGTGTTTTAATAGCTAAACTTGTAAAGAAAGTTCAATGTAAGGCATCTGATCCAAACATTGCTTTATTTGACTGCAGTATTTTCATTATCATCAGCAGACACAGATTAATCCAAACGACAAATGTAATGATCAGTGCTCATAGTGTGGGTCTACATGTGTCCTGTGTCCTGTCCTCAGATCAGCAGAGGCAGACTGAACAAGCCTGTCTCCAGAGAGCACCTGTGATGAGGAGCGTGTTATTGATCTAAGAGGATAAGAGGAGAGAGAGAGAGAGAGAGACAGGGCCAACGAGGGACCACCTCTGCCCCGTCTTGCCCAGGCTGCATCCCCCCGGAGCAAGCCAATACCTACCTAATATCTACTGCGCCAGAACATGCGTCAGAACATGTGATCCAAAAAAGAGCGGGGAGAAGCAAATGCTTATTTGCCCCTCCCCTTTTTTGGGGGAGGGGGCAAATAATTTTTGTTGATTTTTTATGTGAAGCACATCCCCTTTTGCACTGCTGTTATATCAATAATCATGCTTCTGCCATACTCTTAGTTAACTACAAGGTCACTTTTATTGTTCTTTTCCTGTGTATCATGTTAAATGTATATTTGTTTTTTGTTGATTTTTTATGTGAAGCACAGCTGAAGCTTTTGTTTTAAATGTGCTATATAAATAAACTAGGGTTAGCAACAGGTTTGACTGACAGCATTGTTAAGCGCCCGCATCGCTGGTTTAGGGGTAAAGGCCGTTACCTTCAACAGCCTCACTCCGGATTGGCTCTTTGGTTGCTATGATACTCACGATTGGAATTCCAAATGTGGAACTCTGATCCAAATGAGCCCCTGTAACTGCTGGTCTTGATGAGCTTCATTTGACTAGAGCCGAATGCTATGGGTGACGTCACACTCACTTAGTCCACTTCTTTAGACAGCCTATGTTCACTACTTCCTCTCCATTTTTATCTCTATGAGGTTTTTGATGATTCATGCTAAAATTAATACATATTTAAAAATCAGGCAGTGGACAGGGAGCTGCGGGTGGATGTCACTGACAACATGTTAAACTCCACATAAATAAGATAAATATTTCACCGGAGGACACTTGTGTGTTTAGAAAAAAAGACATTTGTTTGTGTCTCCATGCTAACACTAATGCTAATTTTGAGGCATAATAAGTATTAAAATAACACCACGAACTGAAGTATTCTACATTTAAAAATGGTAGTCTTTATTTTTAAAATTTTTTTTAATAGATTATTTATTTAATTATTATTATTTTTATTTTAATAAAAGTAACTGTTAGCTTTGAGACACCGAAAACTAGCTAGTGTGCTGCTGTGCACAGAGCGTATTGAGACTGCTGTTGTTTTGCGGTTCTTTTGCTCTTTTTGGCGTGGGTTATGGCCTACAGTAGCCCGGTGTTCAGAAAATAAACAACCAGAAGAACTTTGGTGTGTTTCCTCACACCAGAACGCTACAGTATCTTTGTTTAAACAATATCATATTTGGGCATTTTTTGAGATCTCCACCCATACAGTTCCGAATTATGAAACTGACTACAAACTGAAAAACTAAAACTTTTCCTGGTTGTAGGGACTCTGGCCATTTGAAAGAGATCAAGTCCCCTTAAATTATAAGTGCTTTCCCTTTCAGTAAAATATTTCTGAATATTCTGAGCCCTCATCCAAGGCACTGTAATATAATTGTCTGGCTATTATATGTACTAAATCAACCAATAAAGAGACTAAAGCAGTCATGTTTTCCTCACTGCAGGTACTTTTAATTGGTGATCTTTTAAGTGAATTTAGTTTTTGTGCAGGCCTGCACAGAACTGACTCGTAACCTGGTAAATGCAATCTGCTTGTCTCCATGGATATATATATAAGATAAGTTAAAGCCCTACTGTGGAATAGTTCAAGCAAAACAACATCTCCATCTTAATTTCTAAGACAATTAGTGTTTATCAAATCTACAATTAGTATAGTTTACACAGCAATGGTTTGCGTTTCAATTTAACTATACATTTCCATATTACTTCACTCATTCTTAACACTCCTCCAACTTACATCTAAAAATGTACTGCACAATTTACTCTATTAGCTCATTATGTTATGTGCATTATGAAAATGCACTCTTTTTTGAATAGTGTGCGTATGTGTATCCATACATTTACTTACATTTATTCACCCTGTTGAGCCATTAGCAGAACGGCTTCACTCTGGCATAGTTGCTTTGAATAATTAATATTGCCCACGATAGAATAATAATAACGTTTAATTAAAACATCTGCTGGGAAAATATACATACATTACCTGTTAAATCTGGTGAAGCTGCCAGGAGAAATCTACCTCTAAAGCCTTGGACTGTGCGCAGAATATGAGTCTTCCTGCAGAGTGCGTGATTTTTGATAAATTGTTTGGGGAATGCAAGATAAATGAATTTTGGAGCTGGAACTGGATTACTTTTCTAGTTGGATAGCTTTAATGAGCTAGATTTGAATAGAGTGGATTCAGCAGTGCACAGGGGGGAGGCCTCGTTCCTGTTACTGAGTGTGAGGTGTTGAGAGTGAAATCACAATTAACCGCATCAAACAATGTTCACCTCCCAGAAATGACAGCAGTTTAGACGATCAGAAATCAAGATACTGTCTCAGCACCTGTCAGGGTTTGTTTTGAACTAGGGTTGTCAAATTATCTATTCCCATATCGTAGTCAATACAAAAACTAGCACCTTTCCTGAATAGTTTAAATGATGCTTTACACGTTTAAAGCTTGTCGAAGCCTCTCAAAGTGATTCACTCTATACTCAGTGGTGGTAAACTACAATTGTACCACACCCGAGGTAGATTGGCAGAGATGAGGCTGCCAATCTGCTACCACCAATCCCTCATGCACCCACCGCATTTATACTTGGGAATGTGGGTAAAGTGTCGTGCCTAAGGACACAACGACAGAACTTGGTCAGAGCGGAAATCGATCATCCGTCAACAATAGTATTTTTAGGTTTGGGCAAATGCCGGCACAGGGCACTCTCATCTCTCAGCAAGAATGTCTCTGGCTGGGTGGGGTGTTTCTGGGTTTCCTCCGGGTACTCCAGTTTCTTCCATTAGCCTAAACCATGCAAGGCTACAATCTTCAGCTAAGTACTCCTGACCAAAGCTAGCTTGAGATCTGGAGATTGGTGTTGCACTGCAGTTGTTTCTGATAGGTGGCCCCAGTGGCATTGATTTCCCTACGGGGACAATAGTACCTTAACCATTGATGCTAATCTCAACATCTTGCTAAATCCACTGTTAAATCCTTCTTGAAGAATGCTCTTGCCACAGGGAGCCAATCAAAGGACTAGGATTGGAGATGTGTTTTAACAGATACATTCCCATTGTCACAAAAATAATACAATGCAAATCTTTACAAACTCCAATATTTAGATGTTAGTTTTTTGGACACCCACATTTTCTCCATCTTTTGAGAAAATTTTAATCTATGAAATAATCCCAAAAGAGCAAACTATATTTTCTTTTTTACTGAGACTATTCCCCCACAGATAAGATTTACATTGTGTTCGGTTCATGTAACAAGACTTCCCCCTCTATTCTCTTATTGAGGTCATCCAGAAATTAATTGCGATATTGACTTGCTCTGATATTGGCCTGTGCTAATATTAACCGAGGCTGCCTGGGCGTTGCACTGTTGTCCTGATTTATTTGAAGCTATCCATTTGAAGGTAATATCTATTTTAAGCCCTGACAGCCTAATTCCTCTGATGAAAAGCCCACTGGCTCTGAAGTAGAAGCCGGATCAGATCGGGTGCAGAATAGTCAGCAAAGTTTATACCATAAGGCTTACGGATTTCCTCTGTAGACTGGGGATCTGAGCAGATTACTATATCCAGCACAATTATCCACCGGTTAATCAAGCTTTAAGCCAGAGAACTTTAGCACCTGTAAAGTTTATCTCCAAACGGCTGTAAAATCGTCCGAGCGGTAAAGTCATTTTCATATTCTTACACTGATTCGACACAGGATTTAATTTGGGGCAAATTAAATAGAATGAATGAATCAAGTGATGTGCACAGTGTACTGAAGAGTTGGGCTACTACAGTGTAAGCCCTTTGAAACCATGTCTGGAGAAAGGTGTCTTTTAATCCAATAGCACAAAAAAGCAGTATAAAACATCTCTTTTTTGAATGGGGATTACTCTTTCTTTATATGGCATTATTCTAGGGCTGAGCAATTTATCGAAACATTGAGAGACTGTGAAGCAGTTGTCGGCCATGATATGGTTGGGTTTTTGAATCGACAGGTCCACAGCCAATCCTCTGTCAGTAAAAGCATGTGGTTTGGAGCCAAGTTCAAACCCTGGAGGAAAAGAACCATTATTTTTGGGGGTAAATTATATGGATATAAGAGTTTAATTAATTAAGTTTAATTGTTTATGCTCTTGAAATCAATACAAAGAGCTGTTTTAATTTTGTTTTTGAAAAGACTAAATACAGTTGTTCCGAAGATCGAGTTCAATCAATATGATGGAAAAATCGTGATTCATTTTTTCCCATACTGCCCAGCGCTATTTGTTTACATACTTCTGTAGTCACAACTGCCCCCGGGCTAGCTGACAAGGACATCTCTGCCAATCTGAGCCTCTCGCACCACTGCCAATAACTCTAACCAGTAACAAGCCACATTCATATTTAGGCAACATGTGTGTAGGGCTGGGCAAGGGCAAGTTTACTCCTAACTTTATTAGCAGAGCAGGGTTATGCAGGGGACAAAGGGACAGGGGAGTGAATATACACTTCAGCATGGAACAGTTAGGTGTAGGTCTAGTTAGGTCTGTATTGATTGCTGCTGGTGGTTCGAATCCTGGTCTCGACCTAATCATCATTTGGTGCGATTTCAGATCCCACAAATGTCCTTGGGAAAGACACTTCACCCACCTCGCCCCCAGTGTCTGTGTACACTGGTGTATGAATGTGTGTGTGAATGGGTGAGGGGTTCCTTAATGTAAAGCGCTTGAATGTGGAAAAGTGCTATATAAAAATGTGATTATTTACCATTACAATAAACTATAGTTGATTGAGCATAATATGAATGAAGGCAGTTTACAATTGATCATATATGATACTATATGAGAATGAAAATGTAATGTGCTTACCCTGTTGGAAAGATCAGTAGTCACAGCTGAATTTGATAAAAAAAAAATCTATTCATGTCTATTACATCATCCTAAATGTGAAAAAAAGAAAGAAAGAAAATGAGATTTAAATTTTTGCCCATTTTTCCCAGCCCTTAGTGGGTGTCTTGTCTGAGGACACAACAGAAACACTAGTGGGTCTCCTATTGTCAGGATTTGGGGTTTTTTGTGTTCTCTGTGCTGTCTTCCCCCTCCCTTCTCTGTCCTTGCCGGGAGTTGGGCGGAGACTCTGGCACCTCCCATCACCCACCTGCAGCTGATCTGCAATCAAACCACCCCTGGAGTACAAAGGAACCTTCCATCCACACCTGCAGCTGATCTGCAATCAAACCACCCCTGGAGTACAAAGGAGCCGAGGATCCCTACAGACGCCGCCAGATCGTCAGCGTATCTCCAGTGTATCCTGCGTGGTATTGCTCCGATTGGCTCAGTCTAGTTTTTGTGGCTATGATCTCCATACTATATAAGTTGGTCTTTCTAGTTTTTTGCCAGATCCCGCTCTTTGAACTTCCCGTACACCTCCGCCTCTGACCTAGCTCTCCACGACTGGTATGAGCACTCCAGCGCCTGACCCAGCTCTCTACTGCGTGCTAGGTCAACCATCATTCACATTCCTAATTTGTAAATAAACTTTGTTAAACTGTTTCCCCGAGTCTGTATCTTTGATCCCCCAGACGTTACGACAGAACGATCTGGCCAATTTGGATCAAGCAGACTCGGGACCTGACCAGACATTGCGCCAAGCAATGTCGCAGTGGGGAATCATGATCGGTCGGCACGAGCGAGGTGTCCGGGCCTTGTTGAAATGCAACCAAGCCCTGACCCAACAAGTCTCTCAGTTAACTAGCCAGGTTTCTGCCTTGCTTACTCTCCATGGCCAACACAAATAAAGTATTCGGGCCTTGTTTGAATGCAACCAAGCCATGACCCAACACGTCACTCAGCTCGCCAACCAGGTTTCCGCCTTGCTCACTCTCCAGTCTCCGTTACCTGATGCTACCGCCTCCGCCTCTGGAACAACTGCTCCGGCGCGTTCCCTGGAGTCGAGGTGCACGGACCCAGACCCATACTCAGGTCAGCCTAGCCACTGCCGTAGTTTTCTTTTTCAATGTCCTCTCCAGCCTGTTTTACATCAGACTCAGCTAAGATACACTATATGTGTGGACTATTGAGAGGGCGAGCACTTCAGTGAGCTGAGACAAAGTTTTCTAACACCACTTTAAACCAAGTGACTTATGGGTTTGTGGGAGAACTTAAACTTGTCTTTGATCACCCACATTATCAAGCTGACGCTTCTATCCACCTGTTAAGTCTCGTTCAGGGTACCAGGTCCATGGCAGACTACACTATTGAATTTTGGACACTGGCCGCGGATGTGGACTGGACCGACAGCGCATTAAAGGCTGTCTTTGTCAAGGGGCTAAGTGACAAATTAAAAGATGAACTGATTTCCCGAGATGACCCACCTGACCTGAAATCTCTAATTTCTCTAGTGAACTGCATTGATAACCGTCTGCAAAATCGGCAAGGAGAAAGACGCCCTTTTTCCTCCAATGCCACCCAGCTCCTCCACTGCAACCCAACCTCCTTCCGCATCCATTTCTGTCACCTTCTATATCCCCCCCCCACAGAGGAGCCTATGCAATTGGGCCGAGCACATCTTACTCCGGAGGAGCATCATTGACGCCGCCAAGCGAGTAAGTGCCTTTACTGTGGGAAGAAAGGTCACTTTCTAGCTACCTGTCCAGTTCGCCCAAAAAGGTCAAGCTCATCAGTAGGTCTGGGAGTACTGATGGGCCAAAACTCTGTCCAAGATAAAGAAAACCGTAGACTTCAGATTGATGCCACTCTGTGCTACAAAACAGTGACTCTGCCTTTCAAGCTCTTATTGACTCAGAGGAAGGAAGACTTTTTAGACCGGCAGGTGGCCGAACAGTCCGGGGTTGGGTTGGAGCCACTGGAACAACCACTCACAGCTCTAGCTCTTAATGGGAGGCTACTCGCCAGGGTAACACATGTCACAGAACCCGTTTCCTTAGTTTTGTTGGGTAATCACCATGAAACCAGGGGATTTTATGTCATCTCTGCTCCCACAACGCCACTTATTCTGGGCCATCCCAGGCTAGTTACTCATAATCCCATTATTGACTGGGCTAGGGGGAAGATGTCCGAATGGAGCCCCCTTTGCCATGCTAACTGCCTGCTTGGGTAATCCCATGAAACCAGGGGATTTTATGTCATCTCTGCTCCCACAACGCCACTTATTCTGGGCCATCCCAGGCTAGTTACTCATAATCCCATTATTGACTGGGCTAGGGGGAAGATGTCCGAATGGAGCCCCCTTTGCCATGCTAACTGCCTGCAGTCTGCTCTGTCTCCAGCAGGGGGAGCCAACTCGCACCTTAGTTGTTCTCCTCGGTGCCTAGCACGTATCATGACCTAGGGGATGTCTTTGGTAAAAGTCGGCCACGGCCTCGCCCTCCTCACAGATCTTATGATTGCGCAATTGACCTCCTGCCCGGTGCACCTTGCTTTGACCGTTGCAGCTCTGCTGGACAGTTTTCCGTCCGAGGACGTCCTTGTGTCTCCTGCTCCTCGCCCGGCTCCTCGTCCATGTCTTCTGTCTTTGTGGACCCCAGGACCTGTTTTCAGGACTATTACTACTTTTCTTGGTTCAATTGTTAGGTTACTTTGGAATGTGCACTGTGTTAAAGCAAGTTATCGCCATAAACTTTCTTTCATTGGTGAATAAGGGAATGAAATGCAGATGCAAAAAAACTTGCTATAGTAAAACTATTTTAAGTAGAGAGCGAAGATTTTACACTTTAAACTCTATAAACAAGCAACAGAAGACCTAATGCCATCCATGTTCTCTGTGGACAAGGGTCATGTGGAGTGAGTGGCTTGGCGGTTAGCATTTCCCAGTGTAAGACAGTGTGCTGTGTAAAACCAGTATACTTGCTAAGTTGTTGTGAACAGAATCCTGCAGAATAAGAGACAAAGATCACTTTTTGTTGTGGGGCGTACTTACTTTCTAAAAGCCAGCATGGTAATAGCTGTCTTGGCCTTGGTGCCTGGTGTTGTTTTTGCTTTTTCCAAGCTAAAATACAATTTCAACCTTGACAGTTCCGTGACACAGCGATGCTAAGAGCAAGTGGGTGTGTGTTTACCATTTACACTTGTTTTTGTGAGTAGATCTAACATAACACGGGAACAACTTTTGAAAAACGCAGGGACACAACCTGGATGTTGTACTAAGCTTAGATATTGTTTGATATAGTACGAGTGTAGTTCCAAAAAGACTGTTTATATATTTGTCACAAAAACATTTTCTTCACAAAAGAACAGAAAATTAGGCCAATACACATGAGTTGATATAAACTAGTGTCATAAAAGAAGAATGAACAAATAATTAGAGACTTCAGTAATTATGACACTAAGCATGTCTCAGAAAAATGAAAAAAAAACCCAAAACAAAACAAAAAAAAACACTTTGCCTTGATAAATGGGATTTTCCTGGTTAAATAAACTACAGAGAGACTGTAGAACCAAAAAACATGCACTTCCCTCAGATATTTTTCCCTGCTGCCATATTTCCAACATGTCTAGTGTCTCTAAAAGCTATGCCAGGCCAGTGCACTCTAAAGGAATTTATTTACAATAAAATAAGGCCAACAAAAAGTCAGGTAAGGTAAGTAAGGTAGTAAGGTCAGTGGTGTGATAAAGTGAAGATGGTGAGTGTGCGATGAGAGTAGTGTGTAAAGCAAAGAGACAAACGTGACAAAGGACAAAGGTGCATGAACGAGAGTTTGAACGAGAATCCACAAGTGTTTGTGGAGCTCGGCAGCAGAGAGGGAGAGCAGGGAGAGCAGGGAGAGCAGGGAGGAGAGCAGGGAGGAGAGCAGGGAGAGCAGGAGGGAGAGCAGGAGGGAGAGCAGGGAGGGAAAGCAGGGAGGGAGAGCAGGGAGGAGAGCAGGTCGTGGCAGGCTCAGCGGGTGCGTGGAGAGAGAGTGCACACATGTTAGCACATGTCAACACACTGTTTTTACGCAAACTGCTTTAACACACTGCAGTGCAGGCTGAACAGGGCGACCTAAACGACCTGGGCTGAAGGAGAGAAGGCAAAGAGCAGACACCAGGGCACATTCCTCTCAAGAGCCCATATGGGCCTGGTCCGTAACAGCCTCAAATATGTACAACTAAAATACTGTTTACTATTGAAGCAGGGACCGAGTATACAGTATATCCTCTTCTAAGAATTTCAGTCTCAACTTTGGTGAGTTGAAACTTCACAGGCATATGGCTGTCTGTGCTGGAGACTGTGATGGCACTTGAAGTGTGACTTGATTTGGACGGCACACTGATAAAAAAAAAAATATCACCAGTATTTTCAAAATGATAGTACTTCCTTTTTTCATATGGTTTTACTATTGATTATCTTACACTTTTTTACCACCCTAAACTGAAGATGTTTCCTCGCTTGCAACAACATCTGACAACACTGCCACCCAAACGCTGACTGGTGACACAGCTGACCTTTGAACTCACACTTGCTATTTTAATGCCTTGTGTGTAGCTGAACATGTCATGAGGCCAAAGATGGTGGGTTTGTGTGACTTTTATTCTGTGCATGCTTTTAGTTGTGTTTATGAATGCCCCTAGTTGTTGCCCGTTGCAACCCTTATGCCACATAACTTTGCTCCAATCTTTTACACAGATAATAAACGGGGGAGAAGGACGGAGGACGTGGTGATCACTGGCAACAGAGTGGAGACTGAGGCAGCAGAGAAGGCTGGCAGTACAGAGACGCACCAGGCAAGGAAGGACCCTAAAAATGGAGACCTATAAACGCAGTGGCAGAGTGGAGAAACTCTGTCCTCCCTGTGAGTGCCCTACTGAGCCTTGTCTGGATGTTTTTTTATTGCATTAGTTTTGTGCTGCTGGCCTCTGCTCTGTGTCCCAGATCAAGACGCGAACGGGAAGACGCCACTTGGACTTGAAGTGGTCTGTCCCTGGTTTTAATGTATTTTATCTTGGCTTTTATTTTTACAACAGGCAATTGTTTTATTGTTCTAAATGTTGTTCTTGTGGTAATAAACTGTATTTATATTTTTAGCAGTTGTCCACTCTATTGTTTACACCATCCATGGCTCTCACATTTTGTTATGTTTTTATTCGTCCTGAACAGATCATCATTATATCATTACATTATTTTCGCTCCATAACCCTCATTTTAACCCGTGATAAATACGTCTATGCTGACGCTGTACTACACGGTTCTAAATGTACTATCAGTAACCCAATTAAGTTAGAACATTTAAAGAGCGCCCCTAAACAAATTCCTACTTCACACAGGCCTCTCTTGGAGAGGTTGTTTTTGTGCTTGATAATGCTGGGCTAATAACAAGCTATTAAAAGCATTCTGTCGGGTCTTACCATTCCCTTTAACAGGCACAATAAATAGGGCTATTAGCTAGGCCTTTACATGTCAATTTACAGGCTTTAGGGCAAAATAGTGTTTATGGCTGGCATTAACCCATTTCCTCTTGTTATTGACTACTGTCCCTGGACTGTAAGTAAAACAGAATACATTACGATTGATGGTAATATTGCAACGCAGATGCAAATATTCTAACTTTACTAGTAATACATTTGGATGGTCTGGACATAAACAACTTGTCAAATGTTGGTAGATTTTCATTTTGACTAACACAGCCACGTTGGTCATTTTAATATACTTTTTCTACCATAACATAATGCGTATTATAATATAGATTTGATAACTGTCCAGACTCAAATGTAGTATCAAATTGAACTGTTTTACCAGTGGTCAGGTCAAGTCCTGCAAATGCAAAGGAAAATAAATTGTACCTTATCCTTAACCTTAGATGAATTCTGAATATAAGTATTTATATTTATTCTAAAATAATTACAATTAGAATTACAATTATTTTTGTCAAACAGGAGAGTTTGTTTACCTGCTCCTGTCTGCTGCCTTCTCTGGGATGTGACAGGGTCTTACGTGCTGAAACCAACAAATGCCAGCACTGGATCAGAGAGGCCACCCAGATCCACAACAAGGTCCAAGGAGCCTGAACCTAGACGAGATCAAGTCAGCGTGTGTGACAAGGTGTGGACCTCATCACACACGGGGTGCAGTCCTGGAGCCGTCAGACAGTAGGGGGTGTCAGCTTTCTCTACTGTTTTTCTATGAAGAAATAATTGAGCATACATAATGTTTCGTAGTTGGGTCACCTTACAATCCTCTAAGTGTTAAAGTCAAAGGGTAAATGAGAATGCTGAGACACAAAAGTCACTCCTCCAGTTCTTTTCTCACACATAATTTAACTGAAACTGAACAGTGGACCATTTCTAACCCCAGTGCTGCTCGTGTAGCACCAACACATTTGTCAGGTCACACCTTAGCTGTTGAGGAAACGGGCCGCCATCCACAGAAATGCAGCGACCAAAATAGAACTAACTTATCATCCTCACAAGAAGCTGCCCTGTTTTGTTTTCTATATCAAACTAACACAAGCTGGCTTTGTGGAAGGGTTAAACAGCAGGGCAAAAAAGCAAGCTCATTATTGTTTAAACATGAGAGAATACTTCGCTGACAAGAACACGGAAAGACAGTGAACACTTCTACTTCCAAAACATTCCTTCACTGGGGCTACAACATGACATTACTGTGTGCTCTGTAAGTCAGCGTGAGCTAATTAAATCTGATCAAATTTAAGGGAGGGGGGTAAGGTGTTCTTTTTATGATTGTTTACTAGTGGCTCATATAAAGTCACTCTCATTAGAGTTACTAGCACTTTTAGTACTACACAAGTTTTTGCACTCATTTGTCAAGTGCAAAGTGTTATTAAGGGCTGTGAAACTGTCCTCTGAAACCAGATCTGGTGCGTTTTGTCATGTCAAACAAATGGTTATTATATTCTTTATTTTGATGGTCTATTTCTTGTTTTATGAGGCCTTTGCTACAAAAGTATGGCTGATATGTGTACATTATGGAGCTTTCATTTCATTTTCATACATCTTTATTTATACAGGGAGAACCCGTTGAGAGTAACAGACTCTTTCTCATGTTAAGACAACAGGGTGCTTTTCGAAGTACACTGTAAAACTGGCACTGCTTTATAACAGATGTTCCTAGAATAAACAAGTTCCTATTTTATCATAGAAAAGAATTGTGTTTGAAATGCACAACGTGGATTTGTGTTAACAGCTGACAATCAACACAGAACACTGAATATAATGCCACGAACAACCTCTACCCCTAGCACAGGCAAACTGTGCTTATGCTTATTCAGCCTGGTCACTTACAAATATTTCCAAGTATATGCACATACATCTCCACAATATTAGTGTTGTCTTTTTGACAGTTTTAATATAGGCTCTCAAGACTTTTGAAAGGCAGTACTAAACATGATTTATTCTGGACTGAGTAAGTCAAGATTTGTGAACCTAACCACCCATCACCATATCAAAGGTGGGGACGGATTCTGGTTTCACATTCAAAAATTGTTTTTGCAAGTAATGCTTAATCCACTAGCTCTTCTCATGAATTTAGTTTGGGATACTGAAACCTTGCTGGTCACACCCTCAACAGAATTACAAGTTGGTGAAACATTTGCTTAATTCAAGAATAATTCAATTCAGATTGGACTAGAGATAGACCGATAATATCATATTTGGACTTTTTAGCTTATCGGCTATCGGCCTTAAATCTCCAGCACAGGCCAATATTTTGTTTTTGGTTGATTTGCTGGTTAGAACATACACACAAAGCTTTATTTTAACACTTACATATGAAAGAAACAACTGCACTACATGTAATACACAGCTCTCTTAAAGGTTTGTGGGTCAGTTTTTAGTAAATTTAAATTACATCATTTGAGGAAAATTATCCAACTCGGCCCCATATATTGACCCAAAAATATCGGCAGAGCTTATTGGCCATCGGTTGCTCTGGATTCTAAATAATCGATATCGGCCATGAAAAAAACACATATTGGTCAATCTCTAGATTGTACAACACCCAGCCAAGTTACTACCAGTAACTAGTAAATCTGTGGAGAGGCAACTCCAGCTGTTACATAGTGCACTTTTAAGGGAGAAAGAGTAACATAATTGTAATAATATTTATTACATCCAGCCCTGGGTTATACACCATAAGCTCGTATAAGAGACCCCACAGGTGTCAGTATTTGTACACTCGACATTGCGCTGCTGCACCTGTCATATCACAGTCCATACACTTGCACAGCCGCCTTCTCTGTGAGCTTTTGTTTTCTGACTGGGATGACTACAAACATTACTGACACGCCAACTCGACACAATATCAAAACAAACGACGCCCAGACACCAAAAGAAAAAAAAAGTGTCACAGCGACCAAGAAAAGCCATCAGACAGCCTACACAAGCCCGAAAGCCCAACGAGGCGCCGTCTAATGGCACGGAGACAGGCTCGGCAAGACCTCTCTGGAGAGCAGGGAGAAAACAGTAGCATTAAAGTCCACAGACATGCTAAAAATCTGCCTTCAGGACAAGAAGATATGACAGACACCCACCATAAAGAAAGCACCACCATTTTGTATGTATGCCAAGGGTATGCTGCTGTGCGCAAAGAGAAATCAAGTCAGTTCTCACCAAGACATTTATTATTTTCATTGATTATTATTTGGATTTGGTGGAATAGTATTATAGATTATAGTTTTATATTGCAGGCAGTTACAAAAGTACAGGAAGTAGCAGTGAGTTCTAAAATGGATGTTGTGATGTAATGTTGTGATCACTCCCTGTTTCACCGGTACATGCCCGCTGCTCTCTGCTTACTTTGTTCTCCAATATTATTTTCGTAATCAATGATATGTGCAGGATTTGGCAGCGCTGCGTAGTCATTTTGATATAAGAGAAAACAAAATCCGCTGCTCGCCAGAGTGACCTGCAGCTATCCATCGGAGGTGCCGCCTCTTTGTTGTGATGATGTTTACGGCGATGTCAGCTCCCACTGGGCAACGTTGTAACGTCGACGAACTTGCTTCTCTTTTTAGAAGTCGTTTTAGATGAATATTGTGATTTAAAATGTGCAAATTATAACATAATGATCCACGATTGTTATAGATTATAACTATATAGCAGACACAAGCACAATAAGCCAATAAACCACAATATGCCATCAACATGGGAATTTCCATCCAAAATACAAGGACAATTCATGCACAAAGAACACATTTTCTCACCGTTTAAACACACTATAAAGGTGCTATTTATTTTTATTAGTCTAATCATAAATATTGTATTTGACCCTTGTTTACATAAATAAGTTTTGGCCCTTGTTTACAGTGTTGTTGCTAGGTAACAGTTATGGTATTGTCTCTACATATGTCACAGCTCCTGCCCGTGTCCAACCAGGAAGTAAAATTATAAACTTGACCCACAATTGAAGTTAGTTAATTAAAACTAGGCAAGCATTTTACATATAATTATGTTATGTTTTAGTGAAAGTAGTCGTAGTATAACCTGTCATGTGCACTTTAAGTGTTTTGACTGCTGGAACATTCTCTCTGTGGACTGTAAAATGAGAGAACACAGAATAATAAAATTACTACGCCCCGCTCGCAGTCCTGCTGCAACTCCAGTGTCGCTTTAGACATTTATTAAGGCAAAAGGCCTGTGGTTGGCTCTGGCGTCCGGCAAAAATAGACTCCCAACGGAATTAATCTGGAAAGCAACTTTTAATTATACAGAATACTTGAGGCCACCGGACCAGAGCTGCACCGTGTGCAGTCTGAGCCTGTGGTGAGGGAAATGTGGTGGCGGATCAATAGCTAAGGCAGTTTTTTGAGATGGGATTTTTTTTCTTTTTTATGCTCTCCTTCATGGTTGTTATTTAAAATACAAGAACATAGGGGCAAACATGCTTCAAAAATACACAAGCTCTGGGCATCAGCGGCACATCAGCAAGTCCACTTTTTGGCAGACACTGACAAACAAGCCGATTTGTTTTATCCAGAAATGACACAAAAAGGAGGCTGTCATTAGCACAGATCTCAGGCTCATTAGGCCCGGATTTTCAATGGCAAAACAATATCAAAGGGAGGCTAGCAAAGGTCCGTCAATAATAGCATAAAAATACAAATATATATGGCATGTTGGCCTGTGATCATTTACATTTGCTTGTCATGCTTGAGTTGGCTGATTTCTCAAGTTATTTTAGAAAAAAAAGTAACGCTATAGCCTCTGTCACAAGGGAAGTAGTTCTCAAACTTTTCACATCAAGTACCAACTCATAAAATATTTAACCTTGCAAGTGCCACCAGGACTAGCCCAATACATGAAACCAGGAGAAAATAAGATCTTAAACCAAACTAAATCATGACCAGATTGCATGTAAACCAGGTCAAAACCGAAAATATAGAACTAATGCATAAATGAATTGACCAAAAATAAATAAATAATACATTACTGAAGACCCCGAATACCACCAGTGTGTTTATGTTCAATTAGAATGACCATAAAATTAACCACAAAAGAACAGAAATCAGTTTATTAGAGACAAAATACTGGATATTCTAATTTTAGATACCTCCAACACAACATTTAAAAATTGTCCTTTTTATTATAAATGTCCCATCTTTACCTAAGATTCTGGCTTGTCCTCCCTCAGGCCTGAACCGAGATAGCCCAAACTGTACATTGGATTTTCCAGCACAGTCTCATTTTGAATCAATGCCAAACCTCCAGTACAAAACGGCACAGTCAAGATCTAAACATGTTATTAAATGTCATAGCACTACAGCTACTACCATGTCACATACAGTAGCTGGAATTCTCCTACAATAATGAAAGTAGTGAAAAACATTGCAGAGGGATGACTCAGTGCTATGTTGTGTGGGTCAGTCTGAGGTCCACTTGCAAACGCGATGACTGTGTGTATGAAATAACTCATCCTTTTGTCTGCTGCTGTGGGCACTGTGGGCTGACAACAGAGCCTATTAGCCCTCCACCAAAGCAGCCCATATAATGATGCATAAAACACATATGGGAATAAATTAGAGAAAAGTTAACTAAATGTCTCGCTTGTGAATGTTCTAGGGAGATTCTATTATAAATTGCTGTGAGATTGCTCTGCCCAAAGATGAATTTTGCAACCTCCAGTGGTCTTTTTAAATTGTTGTGGTGCACTTCATGATTTCATGGCTAAATCTCTGTACTGGATTCACCCATGGTTCAACAGCCTTCAGCATACAAAATGATGTCTCAGGATGCGGTTAGGATGGTTTTAAATAAAAAGGGACGTTACATTGTGTTCTCCTGAGTGGACTGATCCATTAAGTGTTCTAGCATTGAAAGTGTGCCAGGAATTTAAATAAAATGCACGATTATTTTTGTTATACTAAGTTTTACTGAGTTATTGCCATTATCAGTGAACAAAATTTACTAAAACTTGAAACTTGCTTTGGTGTTATGGTGCATAATAATTATACAAATAAACTATGATAAAATAAAAGAAATAAGGGCATTAAAATAAGGTAAGCTATCAGTGCAAGTAGGTTAATTACAATTGTTTAAAGCGACTGGTGTTATAAAGTGACAGGTGTTATAGAGTGTTCTTGAGTCCAACAGCAGAGGGGAAGAAACTGTTCTTGTGGTGAGAGGTTCTGGTCCGAATGGACTGTAGCCTCCTCAGCGAGAGAAGTGACTCAAATTGTCCTTGTCCAGGATGAGAAGGATCAGCCGTGATCCGACCTGCTCGCTTCCAAGTCAGGTCCTGGAGAGATGAATCAACTTCAACTTCTAGGCAGAGCACACAATGCTCTGCCTAGAAGTTGGTCCCTGGTAGTGGCCCCAGCGTACCATACCGTGATGGAGGAGGATTGGAGCATCTTTTGCTGGGCCATCTTGATGATGGAGCTGATGGTGGGCTCCCACTTGAAGGTCCTGAGTGGTGGTGGTGCAATGGGGGTGTCAATCATGGTGAGGGGCAGGGGGCTGTGACTTTCCTGAAGTCCAGGATCATCGCCACTGTCTTCTGAGCATTGAGCTTCAGAGCTTGTTGCCACTGCACCAGGTCACCAGCCAGTCCACCTCACTCCTGTAGGTGGACTCATGGTGTCGTCCACAAACTTGATCAGCTTTAAGGAGTCATGGCTGGAGGTGCAGCAGTTTGTGTACAGGGAGAAGTGCAGGGGCTTAAGTCCACAAACACACACAAACCTTGGCATAGGTTCCCAGGGAGGTGCTGCAGGATGAAGTGTAGGGCCAGGTTTAGAGGATCCTCTACAGACCTGTTGGCTCTGTAGGCAAACTGATGGAGGTGATGGACATGATGGTGGGACAGAACCATACTGAACCATAAATTACTTATCCCCATTGCATGTTGTTGTTATGTCCTTCAGCAAGATACTTGATCCATCTTGTTTGCAAGTGCTGAATGGTAACCGGTGTATTAATAGAGAAAATAAAGTATACTGTGATGGCTGCCTCAGGTCCCGGCGGAGAGGCTTATAACGTTTACACATAAGCTGAACAAGGCTAAGGTGGCGGAGCCAGAGGGCAGAGGTCTGGGAAGTCTGGGACCCGGCAGCCCCCTATCAGAGGCTTCATGGATGACTTGACCATCACCACTATTTCAGTTCCAGGTGCCATGTGGATCCTTCTGGGCCTCACAAAAGTCATCTCCTGAGCGAGGTTGAGCTTCAAACCATCCAAATCCTGGTCCCTGATCCTAGGGAGGCCTAGTTTCTCACAACTATACCATCAATTATAGAAAAACCTGTAAGCTTAGGCAAGGTTTTTGCAGCCTCAAGGGCACAATGTCCATTTGTGCAACAGTGGAGAAGTAGGTGTAGGTGGCTGCTCTGCATGGCAGCAGTAGCAAGCTCCTGCTTCCCCTGACCAGCTTGGAGGAGTTCAGTTTCCCGCACAAGAGAGGCACTGGCCTATAGAGACCCGGCTCAAAGGGCCGCAACAAAAGAATGGGGAGGACACAGGCGGCAATGTTTTGACCCCTCTAATAATTATGTGCACCTCACTTTAGGAACCGTGACAAGCAGGCATTGAGGTGCAGATGGGTAGAAAGTGGAAGCCAAAAGAAGGGCTTGTGCAGGAGGAATCTCGACTGAGACACAAATCTCTGATAGGCATTTCAGCTATCAACTGGGCCGGATTAGGGGCAATTCCTTAGTCACAGTTCCACAGTTTGAAAGGAAAAGAATGGCGACAATTTATCTTGGAGGGGACGCGTGTAAGTGCTGAGGAGGTGAGGACTAGCTGCCCCAAAGCACTTGGAGAGGGCCAGTATCGCTGCGACATGGCCAGGTGTTGAAAGTCATTGCTGAGGCTATCTTCAGTGCAATACCCTCAAAACTATAAACTTCCTGCCAAAAATGATGCATCTCAAGTGTATACAGCATGGTTTTACTGTGAAAAGAGAAACTGTTCGGGATCTCCTATCCACACTCCATCCACTTGGTGTTGCACATGGAAGCAATCCTGGACAAAACTTCCTCTGGCACATTGATGAATATGATAAACTAAAGCCATACAGCCTTTGTATTAGTGGGTGTGTTGATGTTTTCTCGAGAGGCATTATCTGGCTGCAAGTGTATTAAAAAAATAACAACCCTGGAGTAATATCATCATATTTTCTTGAGGCAGTAAAAGACGCCTCAGACTGGGAAGCACTGCGTTAGAAGGCCCGTATTGCTTGTACCTTATGTAAGATCTACACCCTGTTGGACATCACTGGAGCTGCAAAAAGAAGAGCTATCAAACCTGCCAAAGAGGCCACTGAGAGCACTTCCCCTTGGTTATGGATTAAAAGGTCCGGATTGTGGGCCAAAGCAGCTGGGACACAAGTTGGGGCTTGATCAACCTTGGCTGGGTCACCTGAGTGAGGGTATCTGATGCTGTGAGACCCGAAACACCCGAAATGACCTCATAATTATGTCTCAATTGTTTCTACATCACTGACCCCTTGTAGCAAGTGGAGTTATTTTTAACCCAGTCAATTGTTGGCTTATTTATTTATTTTTTTCATTTTTTTCATTTTTTTTTCATACTTACAAAATACACCTCATATGTAATCCCATTTCTGCCACTTAGAAATAAATTGTCTTATTGATTTATTAATGTGCAGTGTTAATCAAAATGCTTAGTCAAAATCCTGGCATTCTATGTTAAATGAACTTAATACAGAGGGACTGGGTTTCCATACACTACAAACAAGCAAAATCAATGTCAAAAAAGAAAAGGTGAACAAATATGCTATTACAATTTTAATGTTGTTGTATTGTTGGAAAAAAAAACATTGCTGTCTTGACACAGAGAACATTTTTTAGGGCAACAACAGCACTAATATTTATGCGTTCTTTTCCCTGGTGGAGTTACGTAGTTTACACATCTGCATTTGCATTTCTTCCTCACACCAAATGGCATTTTCTCTTTCCACTTTGAGTCAGAGAAATCACACATTGTTCATTTGTTCACATGTCCTGAAATATAATCCCCGGCTTCACAGCTGCCAGCAGCATTAATAAAAACAACTTGTTATGTAACTGACAGACCACAAAATATAACTTGATCAAAAGTAGTGTATAGTAATAAACAGAAAATACCATAGATTAGATCACAAGAAAGCTTCCTGAACACTGCACCTCACTAAGCCATTGCTCCTCATGAATCTGCACAGAATGGATCAAAAGAGGGCTGCACCATTTTGCAAAAATCTAATTGTTATTGTTCTGACAAGTATTACGATTCTGATTAGATTTGCAGTATATGTTTAAAAAGTGGAATTATGTTCACACTGTAAACATCCAGGAGCATTAACATTTGAAAGAAGACAGAGAAATGAACTGATAAACAAATACAAGAATCCCATTCAGAAAATGTTTGTAAAGGTCTATAAGGCAAGTTTATTTGTAAAGCACAATTCATACACAAAGTAATTCAAAGTGCTTTACAGAATAAGAAAGACATTCAAATCACAATACAACAAATCAAAACATAAATAATCACAAATAATCATCATAAAATTAACATTAAAGGAGAACAGTGAAAAATAAAAACCTTTCAGTTATATGCACAGCTAAACAGAACCGTTTGGAACCTGGATTTAAACATTGTCAAAGTAGAGGCCTGTCTCACATCTTCAGGAAGACTGTTCCAGGTTTTAGCTGCATAAAACTGAAACGCTGATTCCCCATGTTTAGTCTGGACTCTGGGCACCAGCAGGAGGCCGGTCCCTGAAGTCCTCAGAGTGAGAGATGGTTCATATGGCACTAACATGCCGGAGATGTACTTTAGTGCTAGAACATGGAGAGACTTATAACAAGCAGAGCTGCTTTAAAGTCTATTCTCTGAGCAACAGGAGCCAGTGCAGAGACCTGAGCACAGGACTTATGTGCTCGTACTTCCTGGTTCTAGTCAGGACCCGAGCAGCTGTCTTAACACTTGTTTGGAGAGGCCAGTGACACCAGTTTTAGTAATCTAACCTACTGGTGCTATATGCTTGGATAAGTGTCTCCAATTCTGGTGTAAACAGTATACCTTTGATTTTTGCAATGTTTTTTAGATGGTAAAAAGCTGCAGATGTTATTGATTTGATGTGGCTGTTAAAGTTCAAGTCTGAGTCCATTATTACCCCTAGATTTCTAGCCCAATTTAAAGGTTTTACAGAGAGAGATTGCTGACACTTTTTCTATGCTTCTGTGGGCCAAAGACTATGACTTTAGTCTTGTCTGAGTTTAGCTGGAGAAAGTTGTTTTGCATCCACACACTGATCTGTTGGATGCAGTGACAGAGTGAAGCCACTGGTCCATATTCACCTGCTGCCAGTGAGGCATAGTTGTGGTAGGGCACATTATTGCTGCGTATTAACTGGCCTAATGGCAGCATGTAGAGATGAACAACAGGTGTCCCAGGATTGACCCCTGGGGCACCCCACAGGTCAGGGACATTTTATCTGAGACACATTTTCCAATTTCAACAAAGCACTTCCTGTTTTCTAGATAGGACTTGAACCAGTTTAGTGTCATACCAGAGATGCCCACCTGTCATTTGTCACCTTGATAAGAGCAGTCTCAGTGCTGTGGTGGGGTCTAAAACCTGACTGGAAAACATCAAAGGAGTTGTTCATTTGGAGAAAGTTAATTAGCTGTTGGTAAACAACTTTTTCAAGGACTTCGCCTAAAAACGGGAGATTTGAGATTGGTCGGTAATTGTTCAGTATTGTGGCATCAAGACTGCTCTTATTTAGGAGAGGTTTGATAACCACAGTTCTCAAAGCTCTTGGGAATGTTCCAGATTGACATGACATGTTAACTATGCAAGCGAGTGGTGATAGCAAACTGTTGCTAACACATGGAGGCAGCATGTAAATGAACTCAGACTGGTGACGATCTCTGGGACAGTTTTGTCAGTTACAGGTGCAAGGTGAGTCAGCTCTAAGTGTCTAGGTGGCTGCAGGGTTGTTATTTGCGTTGTGGAATTGATGACATTTTTAATGCCCTGAACCTTGTCATTAAAGAATACTGCAAACTCATTGCACTTAGATGTGGAAATTAGTTCTAACAGCAGCAGAGCTGGAGGGTTTGTTAATCTGTTTACTTTGGAGGGTTTGTTTACTGTTGCAAACAGGACACGAAAGTTGTTACTGCAACTTCCAATAATGTCCAAAAAATCCCTCTCCCTCGTTCTACATAAACTGTGGTTGTACCTGTACATCTTTTCTCTGTAAATCTCATAATGAACCTGGAGCTCTGACTTGCTCGATTCCCGTTCCCTTTTCTGTGCCCTGACTGAATCATAATCCCTCCATGGCGCTTTCTGCTTATTAACCATTTTAACCTTCATCTGGGCAACGGTGTCCAGAACATTCAAAACACTCGAAGTCTCAGAGTTCAACAAATCATCAACATTAGAACATAAGGCAAAGTGTATAATTTCCATGAACAGTGCACCTGTGTTATCATTTAGGTGTCTCCTTCGAACAACTGCAGGACCAGCCACTGGTTTGGGAATAAAAGACAGGTCAAAGAAGACACAGAAATGATCAGACAGAGCAACATCCACCACATTGACATTTGAAATATTTACTCCTTTTGTAATGAGCAGGTCCAGAGTGTGCCCTCTGCCCATGTTGTAGGTGGGCTCACTGACATGCTGAGTCAGACCAAAGGTTTCAAGGACAGAACTGAGCTCTTTAGCCTTTCTACACATTATCCACATGTACATTAACATCACCTGTAATGACTAAACCATCAAATTCTGTGCATACGACTGAAAGCATCTCAGTAAAATCATCAGTAAAACTTAGACAGTGCTGGGGAGGTTTGTATATGACTAAGTAGAGTATAGAGGGGGATTGTTTTAGCTCTATTTTAAAGGAAATATACTCAAAAGATGAAAACACCCCCAAATGACAACCTGAGAGTAACTAAATTATCTCTAAAACCTGGATGACTGGATGTTATCTTCTTACAGGGAATGTGAACTAAATGTCTCTGGTTGGACAGTCTAACTGTCCTTCTGTTACTCAGTCTACATGGTGTAACTGTAGATACAGCTCCATCACAGGGCCTCAGCCTGATATTATCTTTATCATGGCTGTATGTCCTGGGACAGCAGAGGACCTGTGTGTCCTAGCTCTCGGTGATAACAGCTCTGGGGGAAGGCAGGGAGGGGCAAGCAGGGGGGAGTTTGGGTGAGGGACCACGTGAGGGCCAAGGAGGCGGAGCAGGGGGGAATTTGGATGAAAGACGGCTGGGATATGTGGGTACGAGGAAGAGAGAAGAGAAGAGAGAAGAGCATAGTTGATGCCAGAACTCTTGATTGTACTACACTGCCTGGCCAAAAAAAAAAGTCGCCACCAAAAAAAAAGGTCACACACTCTAATATTTTGTTGGTCCGCCTTTAGCTCTGATTACGGCATTCGC
>KN471809.1:578-18464 GCA_000787095.1 Periophthalmodon schlosseri
GGAATGTCATACTTAGTCTTTGGTCTGCAGTGTGTGAACAGGGGAGCAGTGGAAACCCCCCTCCAAAGGTACAAACCAGGGTCATCCGCGCCGGTCCGCCAGCTCTGCCCCGGGACGGTGAGGGGGGCAGGGGGCAAGCTCTTCTCACCCCGCTGGCCTTCTTCGGAGCTGGTCATCTGGACACAAATCTGGATGTGAGCCCAGTGGAGCCTGCCAGAGAGGAGGAGGAGCGGGCACAGGCAGGGCACCCAGCAGGAGATACGAACCGCAACTTAGACTGACCATTCTACATGTCCATCAATCCCAGAATAATTATAACCTTATAACTTGCATTTTCTCACAGATTACTTGATAAGATTCTGAATCCTGATATATGTGAGATGTTTTGAGTGTCACCCATTGAATTTCCTTTGGACTGTATTTCTTTGTTTTTATATCTAACAAAAGTTTAAACATAATCTTGTTTGAGCTCTACTTCTTACTTTATTATTTATTATTATTTGACAGAAAGACAATATTTTTTATTATATTTTCATTATTTTTTCAGACCAAGGTTTAGTTTGTTTTCATACCTGACAGTTTCGACAGCTCACTAGCGGTCTTCCTCTGAGAGGCCACTTGATGTTGCTTTGACGTGTCTGGTCATCTGATTTAAAAAGGTTTTGACGCTGTCTTCCTACCGGTGAAGGCAGCATGACAGTGCCATCTGCAGTCCGACTTATTCAGGACAGTATCCCAGGTGTGTGAGAGTAAAAAAGCCCCCTCGTCCCGGTTTAAGGTCCCATGGCCATGTTTCCGTATTTTGATTGCCTCCTCAATCCAGCGACATAATCCAGCATTTGTTGTCCTCTGCCCCTATCACGTTTAAATCATCTGACCAGACACGTCACAGCAACCACTCTCAGAAAGACCGCTAGTGAGCATGAACCTGGCAGGTATGAAAAAAGAAAAAAAAGAATCTATTAAAATAATGCTCAGAAGACCAGATGGGCCTTATTTGACTATTTTATTGTAGATTTCTATCCTATATCATTCTGTTCTCCTGCTTTTCTGTATAATTTAAGTCAAAAATAAAGACTGTCATTTCAATCCACTGCAAAAAAAAAAATGTTTAGAAAATGATTTACCAGAATGTCATGGGTTTTGGATGGGTTTTACAGACAAAAGTTCATGTTGTACCCAGCCAAAGGCACATAGCTTCTTGAATACCCTCTGGCCTCCCACAACCTGATAAATGATAGCATGACAGTGACCGGGAGTAGTCAACATGTTCTCTATTACGCTGTTCACCTATTTTTTAGCACTTATTGTTCTTATGGTTCACCTGCTGTCTGTGAGGTCCACATGTGCTTCGGCAAGCTCTGCAACCTAAGCGTCGGTAATAGGAGGCAATAAAGTGGGCGGTACAGAGTGGCACACAGCAGGCAATTACAGCCAGCCTGCCTCTTAAACACTTGTTTGTAATGATTCATGGGTTGCACATAATGTAATTTTCTTGTCAACTCCCTCTCATCTCTCACCGCTGTTCGCCTGGATCCACAGCTAGCCCTCTGCTCACCCCAAAACTTAGGCTCTCAGCACTACCATAGCACTTAAACACTAGCTATTGGTTTTAATGGAGGTATTTATTTGCGCCATTGCTTCCAGCGTAAAATAACACCATGTATGAAATTATGTAGCTGAATTATGTAGTGTCACAGTTCCAAATAGAATGTAGGGAGGTTGGTTAAGGTTAAGGTTAAGGTATACTTTACTGATCTCTCGTGAGGGAAATTCATTCTCTGCATTTGATCCATTCTTCAACCAGGGCCGCTGGGGCTACCTATCAGGAGGCAAGACAAGGCAAAGCAAATTTGTATGTATAGCACAATTTGTACACAAAGTATTCAAAGTGCTTTTCAGAATAAGAAAGACATTCAAATCACAATACAAACAAATCAAAACAGAAATAATCATCATAATATTAGCATTAAAAGAGAAGTCTCAGTCATCCAGGTATGATCCATAGTGAGTGAAGATATTTAGCTGCTCACCCAAGCCGCTTCTTCAGTTCTTCTTCTGAACTTCACTCCTACAACTTTTTGTCTAGTTGACAGATTTGAATTTTTTTATTTTTTTTTTTGAAAAGTGCAGAATAAAAACCTTTTAGTCATTAGCACAGCTAATCAGCACTGTTTTGAGCCTGGATTTAAACATTGTCAAAGTGAGCTACTGCCGCACAGTGCTCAGGGACCATCTTCATGATCTTGAGCTAGACTTGGTCAGAATTGCCTTGGAGGATTTTATTTATTGTCCATGTTGATGGGGGAAAACTGAGTCTGGAGGAAACCCACCAGACACGGGGAGAACATGCAAACTCCACACAAAAAGACTTGGGTACCTTCTAGTGGGAGTCACATATGTTCAGAGAAAAGGTGGGAATAACATTTGTAGAATTGGTAATGCATTTTTTGTTGGATGTAAGTTTAGTCTGTTAATGTCTTTAAATAGGAAGTCTGATTGGTAACTGTTCTGTTTTCACACCTACACATTCAGAGGTTATAATACTCCCTACAGCGGATGAATAGTTATCCTTGGATGGACCTAAGTGTTGAGCGTTCAAGCCACAATGTTAATGGTTATAATAAACAGAAATCCAGAGTCCTGCCTCTCTTTACACTTATTTATTCTACAACAAAGTTCACTCAAATGGAAAATGGCAACTCCTTTCTGAAGTTGAGTCCAAAATGGTAAGTACTTGTACTTGTTTATTAACAGAAAGATGGCGCTTGAGATTGACAGGCAAATGCAGTTACAGTCATACAGTAATGTGGTTAATGTATCATGTGGTGAAGAAGCAGCGGAGCCTAGTTGATACATTTTTACTGTCATTCATGGTCGTGAGAAATGATATGATACGTTTCTTCCAGTTGGGCAGTCCCAAAGAGATGGGTTACCATAGCTCCCAATCAGATCTCGGAGTATAGCTGCTACTCCTCCTTCACATCAAGAGGAGCCTGACCAAGCTTAGGTTGTAATAGGAATCAGTGTTTGACTATAATTGTATGGACCTTGATCTCAGGAACAAGGAACTTTCTTTGTCCTACTTGTTTTCATATATAGTTTTGATATCAAATGAAAGAGTGCTGTCCTCATCTATGTTCCTCTGTGTTCTTTGTCTGTGAAGTCATCCTCTGTGACCACAATAAAGCTTTCGTACCCCAGGTCTCCTTTAATAACCCAGTTTGCCTGAGACGTCATTCACACGTCCCACAGAAAACCCCTGCACCTCTCCTCTGCTGTTTGTCAAGGCAGAAAGAGACTCGCAGATCCATCCCTCAAATCCATAGCAGACTTCAAAGGCAGGTGGAGTGAAACCATGAAATTACAGGTAAGGTGTCAATTACCCCTTTGAAACCAGGCACTCTCCAAATCCCAGACAAGACCCGGCCAGTCCTGGAATTACGACAAATAAAGATGAACTGCGAGAGGTAGAGCAGAGGGGGGAGAGCGAACGGCATAAAGGATCCTAAATCTACTTTAATAATATATCCCCTGTGCTGTTTGGGTGGGACAGTCTGGTCTGGGAAAAATACACTGAAAAATGTGTGTTTTTGCGTAACTTTCACTGAAGGTTTTTATAGAAAAATGGCATTGTAATGAGTGATACTTAAAGTGATAGACAGCAAAAATGCAGAGGAAATCCACTTCTAATTTAAAGTGGTTTTATGAGAGATGTAAAAAGGCTATGCGGTATTTTACACAAAGTAAGATCAAATTGCTTTGAGAATATAGTTTGAGAAGTAATGCTCATTCAAAACAGAGGGGTAATTACTTACATTTTATTACTTTAAGTGTAAGTGTGGTATGGGAATTATAGTTTTACAGTGAATTACATATATTTCACACTGGTAATGATAGCATAACTCAGATTCTCTCATAAAAATATAACCATTGTTTATATGAGACCATGTGTATTAAACAATCAGTTTAGATTTAATTAAAGCCATAGTAAGTCACTTTTTTGCATAAAAATAAACTTTTATTTATAGACGTTTTTATTGCACTGAAAACCAGAGGAGAAAAAATGCATCCTTATTCTGAGTGGGCTTGAATCTCCATAAACCTGAGTCTTATTTGGCCTGGGCCTCTTCCTCCTTGTTTCCATGGAAATGTTAGTCCTTTGTCTATAATATTCTACAGTATGGCATAAAATGTATCTATCTCTATGGAGAACCTCCCGACGTACGGTTTTTACTTTCTGTTTCAAAGGAATCACGCAGTTGACTTTCCACCTACAAAAAGTTACATACTATCACTTTAATGGCGTCAGAACAGTACAGGTGTGGCCAGTTGTACCAAAGAAATGTGTTGTGGGTGTACAATTATTATTATTATTTAATAATGTCTGTGATCTGAGTCAGCCATTTGAAAATGTTTTGCCTAGAAGTATCGTCTTCATCATGGTGTTAATCCCCTATCTCAGTGTATGACAGCCTGTGGGAAACAGTCCAACCTGGGTTTAGTGTTACACAACATCGAGATCGCACTGACACAGGGAAAAGTGCCCAACTCAGAACACCCACCATGACACCACTCCTTCAACCTGCTCAACGCTGTTCCTACAGGTTGTCAATTTTGGCCATAACTCATAAAAATAAAACATAAAAACATGGGTTAATTAGACAAGGTACTGATACATCAATATGCAAATGACTGTACTTTGAGATAGATGGACAGATTAATATTGAACTTTTTATGCTTAAGTCACCCACATAGATGCCCACCCATGAGAAGACCACAAAATAGTACTCCACTTCAGTGATGAACTTTCCAAAACAGAAATCAAATGTTTAACAGCTATCTTTTAGCTCATCTTCTGTCTCATATGTTTTGATTGATAAACACTCCATCAACAAATCCAATCTGACTCACTGCGCCTCAAAACCCTGATAAGGAACCAGAAATGGCAGTAAAAGTTCATTAGAAAGTGTAAAATGAATTGACATTTGTCTGGCTTGTGTACTTGGGAAACCACGGCACCCAAACCCGTGAATGAAGCCCCAACCACAGCCGATGCCAGCAGTGTTTAATAATAGGACATGCTTCGCCAACCCATAGAGGAACACAACGTATTATTGTCATTTCCAGTGTTGACAGACAGGCTCCTCTCAGACCTGTTTACACATGGCGACGCTCATTAGCATTTAACCGCAGCATTAAAGCCGTGTAATTATATTCACTGTTTATTAGAGATGACTGTATGCACTCACAGTTGACACACAACAACACCCAATTTGTAAAAGTAATAGGACTCAGAACCAATATAAATATTAAGTGCAAATGTAGCAGTTGAGAGTAGATAGTGCGGCAGTAGCGAGTGTTTGTCCAATGAATTGAAGGTTGGCGGTTTGAATCCCACTCTCGACATAAACATCATTGGGTGAGCGGTTAGATCTACTGACCCACAGGTTGACAGTGTGATTCCAGCTCCCACAGATGAATGCTGTCGTTGTGTCCTTGGGCAAGACACTTAAGCCACCTCGCTCCCAGTGTCTGCTGGTGTGTGAATGTCTGTGTGAATGTGTGAGCAGTTCCTTGATGTACAGTGCCTCGAGTGCCTTGAAGGTGGAAAAGCGCTGTATAAAAATGTGACTATTTACCATAGCAAAACATTGAGTAACAGAACATATCAATCATGCACTACAAACTTAAACAATGATCAAATAAACTGTTGGATTCATGTGGAGTTTGTAGGTGAACGTACTCGTGCCCTCAATGCTCTTACACTACATGTTGATATAGAAATGTTATCAACATAGATTTTAAACAAAAGATATCTTGATAATAGACCTGATTTGATTTTATATCTTACAGAAACGTAAGTCCAAGATTTGCCAGGTTAAACCAGGCAGACCCTAAACTATGTGACTGCGTGAGCTTACAACTCAAAACTGTTGTTGACTTTTCCAATCATCCATCAAGCACACAACAATGTCCATGATTCTTAAATATTGGTTTGTCTTAGCTGTAGTCTGGGCCCAGCTCTGGTCTCATAGATTTCAGATGCATGTGATTGACAGACAGCTTATTCAGTCAAAACATATGCAGCTTATGAGACGTAAAAATGAATAAAATAACACAGATGATAGAAATATTGTGGACTAAATCAACAAAGCAAACTCTGCATGTTAACATCAGGAGAAAGTTTGAGTTTGTTCTAAATTTCAGGCGTCAGCACTTGATTGTTTGATTTTTATCTGAGACGCATGGGAAGGAGTGACCAGACCAAAGATCCATATCCAGAGGACTTCAGTCTAGATTCACCTGGCAAATACAATATCCATGTGTTTCAGAATGATGTTAGGACCGTAGCCATAGCAGTAAACATTTCAAAACTAAATATATCTTTTGAATGATCAATCGTCCTCAAAATGGCACCATGTAACAGGAACTGAAACACATGAATAGCCTGGAATATTTTCCCAGCAGTGAGTAAACTGGTTTAATGCATAATATTAATGCAAACTCCATATGTCGTGGCCACCTGCCTGTCAACGCCTGATCTCATCAAGGTCTCTGAATCTAAACAAGTCTGGGCGTGGTTAGGGAGGTGATGGGAGACCACAGTGGGGCAGCGGTGGCTCAGTGGGAACAGTCGATGTCCTGTAGGTAAGACACTTCACCCACATTGCCTAGTCTGAATGTGGTGTGGGTGCGTGGTGGTGGTGGTGGTGATCGGAGGGGGTGATGGGATGGTGCAGATTGGCAGCCTTGTTTCTGTAAGTCTACCCCAGGGCAGATCTGGCTGGAATAGTAGCTTGCTGCCGTCTAGTATGGGGTGAAGGAATAATGCAAAGTAAAGCGCTTTGGGTGTCTTGAAAGGCACATAACTCCAATGCAATAATATTGTTAGGTTGACTGCGTCCCTCTAGGTAACCAGGTGTAGTCAACCTGTCCTTGTCAACAGCACTTGGTTGACAGTTAGTGCTGTAGTCCAGCTGAGAGGGAACTGATGCAACTTTGAGTCCAAAACAACATGAGGGGGGGTTCAGGGGCCTCTGTGGGTATTGTTCAAAGAGGACGTCCCATTCGCTGACAGACTCTTAAAGTGGTTCAGTTACATGCAGGCACTCTCAGGCCCCGCCGCAGTGCACTCTGAAATCAGTTGAAATCAGTGCAGTTGTTTTTTGGGCAAATAGAGACAAGCTTGTCCTACGTCAGCTGTCTGCGTGTGGCTGTCTAATGAGTCAAGACATAAATTATACTTTAATGACACTTCAATGAGAACGCTAACCCCGTCCAAAATATGTTAAAGGCTGCTATTGTTTCATTCATAAACATGTCTAGAGGAATTTTACATGTTTTGACAAAGTAAAAAAACACTATATCTCTACACCGGTTGCAGGTTATTATTAGCCTAAAATGTACTGTATACTTTACAAACTAATAATAATAAGTGGGAGTACTTTGAATGTGTATTGACAGATTTAGTAAGTAAGTAAAAGTAAAACTTGCCTTAGAGAAGAATTGACATGGTTTGTTCTGTTGCTGTGTTGAGACAAGACAAAATTACCCTCACACTCAGGCACAACAGTATTTAATGGAAATTACATAAATCATAAAAACCCTTTTAAAGGTTGCCACATCAAATGAACTGCTTTCACCGTCCTGAATCGTGTTCTTTCACATGAACTTACTTCATTTATTACTTTGCTGAATCTTTGCTCTTATGGGTCTCTAGGTTTAATATGACCCTTATTTGAGAGCATGATACCAAAATGGTTTGAGTGACATTTTAGAAAAGAAACTGTTACACATATCAAAAGAAACCTCATGGTGTGCTCTATATTCACTATTATGTTAAATGCAAAAAAAAAATGTCACCACAGGATTTACCCACCTACCTATTCTGCAAAATCAACGTCATTTTGGTACAAATGGAAAAAAAATCTGCTGCTCACTAGCGTATTGCGCAGCTACCCATCGGAGGTGCCAACTCTTTGTTGTGATGACATTTTGCCACTGGGCACCGCAGTTTTCTAACACGAAGTCAATGGGCTTGTCTCTTTTATTAAGTCATTTTAGATTAATATTGTGGTTTAAAATGTCCATATTATAACATAATGATCCACAGGTGTCATAGATTATAACTACATAGCAGACACAAGCACAAAAGGTCTTCTTTAAGTTTTTCTAAAAATTGTTGAAAGGTTGGTGCCAAAGAGGTGTAAGTGACATTATTTTCAAATTTTAAATGTTTTAACAATTATATTACTGATTTATAAAGTCAGTTGAAGTTGTGAATTATTTTGTTCCTCCCCTTTAAATGTACTAGATGGTCTCGTAAACCCTATTGATTCAGAGTCCTCAGTATTCACTCATATCTCATCTTCACACATGTCACCATTTAAATTGTATCTGCACTACACATATTAGTAGCAGTAGAATAGTTGATGTGTTGTTTGTTTTTCTATGATCTCACTCTGCTCTGATTGCTTAACCCACTGCAGTGACACACAATGCTAGCTCAGATCACAATAGCGCTGTTGTCTCCCGAGTGCGTTCCATATTCATATAAATCCATTAGCAGTTTGGATTGAGCTGTTTAGTGCCGAGCCCTCTGGGAAACAGGTGCATTTTACAACTGTACTCAACTGGAGACCACACCACACTTCAGATATTTCAATCAGCATTTTATATTAATCAGGCTTTGTGTCCAATCCACATTAAGCTCAATTTTATTACTTCACACTACCCACTGATGTTTTATCCGGCCAGCGATGCTATCTATGACTCTGTGGGGGTGCTAGCCTGAAGTTCAACACGTCTTTAGTTTTAGTGCTAATCGCGCGGCAGGTGATAGCAGATTTGTTCTTCCTGCAACGCGGATGACAGTTATTGACAATCGCACTTCTGTCTAGCCATAATAGGCCCAAGGCAAAGGAATTAAGCACTTCCAACATAAACAACGCTGACGAAAATGCGTAAAAAGGAGATTTTACCTTGACGACCGTAACTGTGTTGAAACAAATTAGCACAAGCAGATTTCTAGGATTAGAAGTGAAAGGGGCGGCTTGTCTTGTGACTGACACTTGAGATACTTCAAATATAGCAGACTGTTTGTGCTCGTGCGGTGGTGAAGGTTGTATTGTTAAAGTGGATAAAATCTGTATATGAACAGTATTTTAGACTTAGTCACTTATAGACAATTGTGGTGTAGACTACTTCATGTGAAAGGGGGGTAAAGAGTGGGGAACAACATTCAAGAAATGGTCTGACCTGGGAACTCTGCTCTTCTCCCAATTATTTTGTTTTTATTTGTTATTCTTTTCATTTCCCAACTGCTTGTTTTTCTGTCAGATGGCTTGTCACGATAAGAAACTTTGAAGCATGGATATACAGTATTGGTACAGAGATATACTGCGATAAACGATAATATTGAAACTACTTTATGCCACTGACACAATAGCAATAATTAAAGTTACAACAAAAACACCCCAAATCTTCCCACTTTTACGAAGAAACTGTACACGCGATAAATGTTGAGCCCCAAAATATATTGTCCCAGCTCTCGTGACCGAATAAGTCAATATAATATTTATCATGACAGGCCTCCCTGTAATCCCGACTCTCATTTCTTCTTAGAACTGGCACCCCTAAAAAAACATCTTCTAATTTCTAAATCTCCTGTGCTTGACAAAAAACATAAAGGTAGATTGAGTAGGAAATGTTGTCTGGCCCAAAGAGGATCAAAGGTCACAGTTGAGTAGCTCCTAAAGCCCTTGGGTGTCTGTCCTGCTGAGTGACTCCCAATCCGGTGTGAAGATGTGTGGACGGGTCAGTGCCTCCTCTGACCCTCCGCCTCTGCTCCCGCTCCATCTGCACTTCAAACACACCTCATTAAAGGAACACTGTCACCATAAGACTGTATGGGGCTAAGACAAGATAGGGGAGGACACAGGAGAGGGTCACTTTATTATTTCTGCATTATCTAGAGATTGTTTGAAAATGGTCCATCTCATCACCAAATCAAACAGTAGAGGGTGAGGCTTAGAAGAAAGTTTCCTGTTATGTGTCGAAAGAGTTTGGAGGGACACTTTAGTCCTGAGGGCTGTTACTCTCCTCAAACTTCCCTTCCATTTTGCGCATTACATAATTTCTGTTATTTGAATTTCTTATTAAAAAAAAAAAAAAAAAACTGCATCACGATTTCTACCCAACATGTCAGAACAACAGCTAGCATCAGATAACTAGATGGTAGATGGGGCATGAACCTAACCTAAACTCCAAAACATCTAGTGGACCCACAACTTTTCCCATAATTATTTGAAAGCCAGTGTTTTACAGTCAATCGTCTAATTAGTCTTTGATATTTACACAGGGTTTTAGCAGATTTAGCTTTAAGACTTTTCAAGGGTCCTAAAAGAGAGGAACGCTAACTTTGTTTAACTAGTACAGTGGGAATACGGACAGTGCTTTTTATTCTTATGGTTCTCATCTGACAAGGCCTGGATGAGCAAACATGAAGACATCTGTGCAGATATGGTGACAAAAGGCAGCTTATGGTTGGAGTCAGGTGGATCAAGGAGCATTGTGGGAAACCTGGAATCTCCCTCTCATTCCCCCCAAGACCACCGTCATGTAAAAGTCCATATTAGCATTAGCGGCTTGAGTCTAGCCTGGGAAATGTAATGTCTGACGCACTTGAATATACAGTCCCATAGACGATAATGTGGACCTGTACTGCTGCTGAGAACAGTAGAGGCAGGGATTCGCACAGTCAGAGGCGGATTCAAACTTGTCGTTTTTTTCAGTGAAATTTGGCAGGTCTCACACACTCCTGGCTATTCAAATATCTGAGAGACTCTGGCAAACAACGCCGGATTAGACAGAATTCATCAGAGCAGGATGGGAGAGTGGGAGACAGTCGCATGTGGGTACCTATAAGAATGGATACAGCTTTGTTGTAGACAGGCAACTGTGGACTTATGGTCGTGTTTCAACGAATTTTTAAAAGAGAAATAAACAATGTAAAAAAGAATTGTGTTTTTGTGTTTTTACACAACTTCTACCCCACCTCCTGACTCAAATCTACGTTTTAAGAAACAAGGGACAAACCCAAATGACATGGACATTTTGGTATTTGGGGCTGAGACAAACTGTGACCGCATTGTCTCCCTCACCAATCACACAAAAAACAGGTAAATTAATTGAACTTTACAAATAAGAAATATTAACAAAGGCATCATCCTCATCCTCAGATGCATAACACAATGAGGCTGAAGTCTGTAATTACCCTTTTGAGAAATGCCACTTAAGCATGACTTTTTCCCATGTTGCGTTTTCATAATGTCTGTAAGTGTTCACATCTCTGTGTGAGACTGTGGGTGCAGTAATCCAGTGGCTCAGGCAGATTACAGTTAAAGAGCACATGTGGATGTGGAGGTCCCAGAGAGGAGCAGCTCTCACAGACCTGCGCTCAGAGGAAACACCAAACATTACACCAGGATTATAGGAGGGGCCCACAGACCACCACTCTAAAGCAAACATGAACTCATCATTATTAGATTATTTTGAAAATTTTTTTATGTCTAATTTGTCTTAAGTTATTTTAGTGTCATGATAAGAGGGAGATGCATGAAAGGGCCCCTCCACTGAAGACTGAGTGGAGAAGATGCAGGCAAAACTCTGTCTGCTTAAATATTACTTTGAAATTTACTTTAAATTCATGCAGTGTTTTGTTTTGTTTTTTTTACTGAGCAAAGCTATTTGACACTGCCACAAGGATCTTTTCATTTGTTTGTTGTGGCTTGGTTTAGTTTTTGTTTGCTTTAAAGACAAATTGTTACAAGAAAATAAATGAAGCGATAAACTCAAAAAGAAGACCAAAAGTTTGGGGATTTTTTTTTTTTTTTTATTCTTATGCTTAAAATAAATGTTAAAATGACTTTTTCAGAGTGCAGAGAAACCATGGAATTGTGAGAAATAAAAATTTTGAGGAAATGAAATACAACATTCCCAGGTTGTGACATGTGGATTTAGTTTGCTTTAGTTTAGACAAGGCTTAATCCAGCTCTTGCACTTGTTAAGAATAGATTATCTATATATTTCTGAGTCTTCCACAAACACTGATAGTAAATAGTCTTCCTTGTGTGCACTTGGATTAAACCTTTTCCAGAATATAAAAAACAGATAAATATTTTCTTCTTTTGATGAAACCACTAAATCAAAGATGAATTAAAAATCAAAGGCATAAAATGATTGATGGACCGAGCTGCTGCCAGACACACAGAAACTGAGTCATAGTCTGGGAATGAACGAGTGATCGAGGGACGAGAGACGGCAGCTCAGACAGGGGAGAGAGAGTGAGGTGGGTGGAGAGAGAGTGGCACAGAGGTGCAGTAATTGAGATTCATAATGTGGAAAATGACTGTGATAACTGGTTGGGTGCCAGACCACACACACGCGGAGCACACACCTGGGTGGGCCCGGGACAGGTGAGGTGGACTCTCGGTCACCATGGCAACGGCAACTCTAGGATACGGATCATGTCGAGGTTTACGAGCTCTAAAAACCACCTCTGATAACAATGGTGGCTTTGTTGTGCATCACTGTAATAAAGTGGTGTGACTGACATTTGTAGCTGGCAGGCAAATATGATATTGACTTTATTGACCCTATTCGGCCCCGCCCACTTTTGTCAAACGTGACTAATTCGCTCTTTCTTTGTGGTGGGACTTGTGGTTAAGATGGAATCCCATTTATTTCAATGGAAAATTTGGGAAAAGTTTTGCAGCTAAAATATGAATAAGTAGGTTCATTTGTGTAAAATGTTCAGAGTGTTCACCAATAAGTCAACACTGCACTGATTCTCTGGGAGGCTATAAAACGGCTCTGTAGTCCCTATAAAACTTATTTGCTGTCAAGATTGGCAGCCCCATGCAAATAAAACAACCCTAATGACGATGGCGGTGCCCACGGTAACTTCCAGAAAAAGGTGAATAGGATTATGAGGGTAATGGCAGTTTACATTCATTTTACAAAGGCTATTAACTACATTGTTAAAATGTATTCAGTTCTTTAGAGACTGTTAGCTGATACAAATCTAAAGTTAAAAAACAACAAATTAAACTTGATATTGGTGCAATTTTCACTTCATATGTTTCCTGCAGAGGGCAGCACAGTTCAAACTACTTCGGCCTTAGGTACCGTTGAACTGAGAGCTTTTAAGTATAGTAAGTGACTAAAACAAATATTTAATGTTGTGTATTATAAGGGGTATTAGGAAGAGGTTGTGCTTCTGGTAAGCCCCCTGAAGCTTTGAAAGGTATCAATATAAACATGTAATCCAGTAGAGAATATTAGGACAACCACGCTACTGCGCAGCTAGAAACTACAATTAATACTGTGAACATGTATGTATGTATGTATGTATGTATGTATTTATTTATTTATTTATTTATTTTAGGCACTCATATCCAATGGTGGAAGAAGTACAAAATGTTGTGATTTAAGTAGAAGTACAGATACTGGAGCAAAAAATGCTGAAGTAAAAGTTAAAGTATCAGATGAAAAATCTACTAATTAATTTTCATACTTCTACTTAAGTAAAAGTATTAAAGTACCCTTTTTAAAATGTACTTAAAGAGTAAAAAGTAAAAGTATTTGGACAGATTTTGAGATCTAATAAAGCTTCTAGTGTAATGATTTTAATAAAGACTTTTCTAGCTGTTTTTATTTGTACATTTTTGTTGCTCAAACTATGACTGTGTTAAAAATAAAAACCCCAGCCTTATCAGCAATAGGCTGGGAGTTTAACAATAATAAAAAAATACTTTTACTTTTCAGTCCAGTTAAAAAATGTAGTGAAGTTGAAAGTAGATATCTGCTCTCAAATGTAATGAAGTAAAAGTAAAATGTTTTCAGTTTAAAATTTACTTATGTAAAGTACAGATACCTAAAATGTGCACTTAAGCACAGTACTTTACTACTTTTACCTCATTATGTTCCACCATTGCTCATATCAAAGCCTGTTTGAGGCCCTGACCCTGAAAACTATCTACTATAAGTGTAGTAAAATACCATATGCTTTAACTTCCTGACAATACTTGGAAAGCTGTTTTCAAGATGTAATGCAGTTTTGTTTTTTTTTTTGTTTTTTTTTGTATTTTCACTTCTGTATGTATGCAGCTAACACTTACATAACCATCGACTTTATGTCAGCGTATTTTCTGCTGATATCTCAGATTCAAACAGATGTCTTCCTGTCCTGGGCTTTGGGGGGAGCACAGAGGTTTGGTCAGTGTTTGTTTTCTCGTCATGTTATAAATGGACATCCAACAAAAAGAGAGTATAAACATAATGACAACACTATAGATAAACATTAAACTGACCATAAAAGTGCATGAATGAAACATAGTGAAGCATGTGCACTATCAGAGGCAGAAGTGTGTTTTCCTGTTATTGCATCAGGAAGGAGAAGGATGCTCCATATCTCCATGGCTTCCTCTTTTGAGTGAAAGTCCATAAAACCACACTAACCAGAGTTTTTGGGTTTGTTGGACGTGATGGGGTCTAAGGGAGAGATGCTCGCGGCGGCTGCAGTTTGTATCTTTGCTCTCATTTCACAGAGTAAGTTGAAAACGTTTCATTGTAAATAGCATTTTGAGAGTACCAAATAATACCAACTTATCTCCACTTTATGTGCTTTGTATGTCTTAGTTGTGAGTTATGCGTTGCAATTTGAGAAAAAGCATTATTTTCATGCCTTTTTTCTATTGGTACTTGTACTAAGTTTAGGACATTTTCATTTAAATTATTCAATCACTCAAGTAACTCAGAAATCTATGAGTTTTTATACACTTATAAGTAAACTACAGGTTAGAGAGCCAAATTAAAAAGCAAAATTAAAATAAACTGAATTTTTAAAAATCTGAAAATGATCACAAATTTTTGTATAAGTGGCATCAAAATGAAATAATTTTGGCAAAAAGAAGACAGGAGAATCTGATCTAACGATTCCTGACACTGTTATATCATGCTGTCCAGGTGAGGGTATAATAGGCGGTCGTGAAGCTGTGGCTCACTCTCGCCCGTACATGGCGTCGATCCAGCTCTTCAACGGGGAGCAGAGAACTCATGAGTGCGGGGGCTTCCTGGTGGGGGAGCAGTGGGTCATGACCGCCGTGCACTGCTTCCCACACGGGTGAGACAATAAGCATGTAAACAAGTCCACCGCAGCAGTAAGACCATCAGCCACTTCAGCCTCTCCTTCACCAACGCTTCAGATATTTTCCCCAACAAATATGTATCTCTACTCTCCCTTTGTTGCATTGCACCACGCAGCTGTCTTCTTAAGTCCAACTGAAATAAAATTTAAATTCTAAATATTAAAATATCAGAATTAACGTAGGTAACACATTACAATAACTGCACAATTTTCTTGCTAATTAGTTAAATTCAAATTACATATGGTAACCAAAGATTGATTATATAAGTTTAAACTTTAAAATAACTACATCTTACTTAAAGCATGAACAAAGACTTAAATCATAATAAGCAAATAGTTTATTAAGAATAATTCAGGCTTTGTAACCACTTAATTAACACCCTAACTCCTAACCCCTTAAGTGGTTACCGAGTCTTTGTTCATGTTTTATTAAGTAAGATGTAGTTATTTTAAAGCTGAAATTTAACCAAAAACAAATTAATAATTGGTTACCATATATTGGGCGGCAGTAGCTTAGTTGGTAGAGTGTTTGTCCACTGACTCGAAGGTTGGCAGTTGGAATCCTAAACTTCATTGGTTTAGTGGTCAGATCCACTCCCACTGATGAATGTTGTCATTGTGTTTTTGACACGTCGCCCCCAGTGTCTGTGTACACTGATGTATGAATGTGTGTGTGTGAATGGGTGAGTGGTTCCTTGATGTAAAGCACTTTAAGCTTTGAAGGTGGAAAAGAGCTATATAAAAATGTGTGGCCATATTGTTGAAGTGTACTGATTTGCAAGAACAATTTGCCATGCACATAACATTTAGATTTAATTTAAATTCCAAATTGAATAAATCTGTGAGGGGACATTTAGTCATTTTCTTCTTGCTGTTTCAGTACTAATAACAGAAAGGTGGTGCTGGGAGTGCATTCTCTGACTGAAACTCAGGACACACAACAAGTCTTTGACATTCTGCAGCTTCACAAAAACCCAAACTACAGAGCAGAGAACTTCGACAACGACATCGCTCTGATCAAAGTAAGGACACTTGAGTCTTTGTTCCTGTTGTTAAAGGGGTGTTTTGCCCTGGTAAAGTAATGAAACAAGAATTGCTGCAACTTTGAATTGGTCTAATCTAATATAGGTTGTCAGTGCACAGTTTTATATCTTACTGTATAGTTTTGAGCCTTAACCCAAATGCCACGGCACCATGCACACTTTATATGAGCTCAACATTTATTTATTTGGTTCATTAAATTGTTTCTTACATATCAAAATATTTACATAAGTGGTCAAAAGTACCTCAAAAAGTGTTGATTCAACTCTGCACCATGACAAATCTGAAATAAACTACACCAAAGAAACCCCCCAAAAGTCAATCATGTGAATTTATAATAGAGAAAATGTAGTGGGGCCAATTAAATGAGTATGAGTTTGCACCTAGGGCTGAGAATTTTCTGAAACCAAAGCTGAACCAGATCTAGAAAACAGAGGTTAATACATATTTTTATTTTCAGTTGGATCGTCCGGTCAACACCACCAGTGCGGTCCAAGTGGTGAAATTCCTGCGCAGTGGTGGCACTAACCCGACCACAGACGAGCAGGTGGACACGGCGGGGTGGGGGGCCTCTGATAACCTGGGCTCCAGACCGGACAAGCTGAAGGAGCTGACAGTGGAGGTGGTGAACCCAGTGCTGTGTGCACGCGGTGACTACTTTGGGACCAGATACACCAGCAACATGATCTGTGCCCACCATGTGTACGACAAACCAGGGAGCAGGCTCAAGAAAAAGGAGGACACCTGTGATGTGAGTGCGCTACCGGTTTAGTCCTGGTTAAGTCTTGGCTGAATTCTGTTTTAATCCTGGTTTAGTTCTATTTTATGTTTGATTTAGTGGAGATTTTGTTTTGGTTCAGTTGGGAATTGGTCCTGGTTCAGTCTTGGTTTTGTCCTGGATTGGTACTGGTTCAGTCCTATAGTTTAGCCCAGGTTTAGTCATAATTTGGTCCTTGTTTAGACCTGGCCTGGTACTGGTTCAGTCCTGGTGACTCTAATAGGCTCACACACTAGGCAATTACTGCTTCCTATACTACCAGTACTTAAGATATAGGCCTACTCTACAATACTTTTGTTTTGTTTTTTACTGACACAATTATAGTGCATTATATGAAGTAATATTGAGTCATTCTATTCTTAATGACAAATAAAAGTAACAATTTTTGTCCTGATTTTCTTCTGGCAGGGTGACTCTGGGGGTCCTCTGCTCTACAATGGTGTTGTGGTGGGAATTGTATCCAATGGAGGGATAAAGTGTGGTCAGCTCAGAAAACCAGGCATCTACACCATCGTGTCCCATTACACTGAGTGGCTGGACGGCATCATGGGCCCACAGCCAACTGCACCACCACAATAAGAGTCTCTCTGCTGCATTTAAGCACAGCTATCCTGCCATACAAATAAAGCACACAAAATAATGTTTTCGTTTGAATTAAATGTGTACCACTTTGTCAGTAGATCACGATGGAGATGTAATGCAACTACTGCTTTGGAATGCAAGGCAAAAGTAATGAAAAAAAAACAAACTATTACTCCTAATCAAATAATTATAGATTTACATATTGAAACTAACAACATTTACTGTATTACAAAGTTATTTTTTGTATTTTTTGTTTTTTTCTGATACTCTATCA
>JACM01007393.1:0-17435 GCA_000787095.1 Periophthalmodon schlosseri
GCTATAGATACACAATATTGAATGTCAATATTACATTTATATAGTTTTTTTTTTCAATTTAACCTTTTATTTAACCAGGAAAGTCCCATTGAGATTACTAAGGTCTTTTTCAAGTGAATCCTGGCCAAGACAGCAGCTCACATGAAACAATACTCAGCATACATCAGCATATATTTAGACAATCACAAGAATTTCATTCATAGAGCATTCATTCAAACTGACCCATTGGAACCGGTTCTTTTAGTTTCCAGTCCCTTTTATAAATTATTCCATGTTGTGGTTGCAGAATACTGACATACATACATACTTACAAGTTTCTGTGGAACGTTTGGTACAGAAGGTAGCACTGAGTCTTGAGATTGCCACGAATACGGTCCATCTGCTCCAGTTACCACGTACAACTCAGAACTTGGAAAAAACAACCTCCAAGGATGACTGGAACACACCATAATGCTTCTGAGCAACTGGAAGGTTTGATATATCCCACTTGAACGTTATGAGTTCTGAAGTACTGTAGGCTAAAGAAATATAAACGAACATGTTTAATGGCAGAATATTGTCAGATTTAACCTGTATCAACTGTATACACTGTTTACGTGGTGTCACTCAGATCCACTTTTTTGTGGCGATTAGCTTTGTGTAATACGTCACAGTTTAACTTGTATGTGAAGTGTCCATTGATCACCTCCCAGTTTGCAAGGTTGAATCACCAGTTCGAGCGGCATTCCAAGCCATTTTTTTTAAGTCAGAGGTGGGAAATATCTCAGTTACCAGTTGCTTAGAACACACCATAAATACACAGCAAAGATATAATAACTATAGTAACTGCATTGGATCCATCCTTCAGTGCCGCTGGGGGAACCAGAAGCAGTGAGCTACTGACAGGCTCGGTCAGGACTATCTTAGCTGGAGGATTTTACCTGCAGTGCTTGATGGGAGAAACCAGAGTGGGCAGCCGAAACCCACTCAGACACAGAGTGAAACATACAAGCTCCGCACAGAAAGGCCAGTTGAACTAGTGCTGGTATTAATTGTAATTTTTTTTTTTTTAAAGGTACATATCACAACTGAATGAGAATTTGAATGGTCTTAATTGGCAAAAGCAAAGAATGCATTTTTTTTTTTTTAGAAATGCACAAATACAGATGCATATGGACTCATTTAGATAAACAAGTCTGGCTTCATCTGTTGTAAAGCTTGGCTGAAGCAGCAATTTGTGATTCAAAATAAACAACCAATTCATCTTGACGTCACTTCTCCAAAACATATTTCGACCCAACAAAGGATTCTGAATTCTGAAGAGGACATTTTTCACTTGTTTCACTGAAAATCTGGCAACCACCGTCTCCACTTTTCACTTGCATTTGTAGATTATTCCAAGTTTTGCCAAATGTAGGTTACTTTATTTCACATATTGATGTCTGTCTTGTTCTGGTTTAGATCTGTGTTGTCCTGGTATGTTGTCATTCATGATTAAATTGGTTGCACTGACATGGTTTAGGGCCAAAGATCGCAATTTGAATGGATGCAATTAGCAATTAGCAAAGTCTGACATTTTTTAAGCACCATAATTTCCTCCACAAACAACAAAATATGATGTCTTTTTACACTTTAACATGTTCTGAAATGTGATTCTTGGATTAGTTTGTCAGTTTATATTTCAGTAATTTTGTCAATTCTCAGACCTAAATCAAAACAAGGAAAACAATAAGGATAGCTTGTATGCTAGTAGGTGTGAGAGCACCCATTAGGGGCCTGAACCATTATGCAAAATACGACTTGGTGTTGTTCAGTACACCTAGCTAACAAACAGAAACTTTAAACAAATAGGTGTGTTAGTTCCAGTGTAGTTAGCTCCTCCCCTCAGACAGATATAAGGCAGTGTCCACCAGTGATCTGACCAGAACTGAAGAAGCGGTTTGGATGAGTAATGAAACATCTTCACTCTAAAACTTTTGTCCAGCTAAAAGAATTACATTTTTCTTTTGCTACACTTTTATTGAAAACAATGTGGGCGTGATTTGCAAAGTTGATTAGAATGGGAGATAGTAACCACGCTGCTGTCATAACTAGCAATTTGTGGCCTTCTACCGATGTTGACAACTTGCATTTTCAGACGTTAACAGAGAAACATTGAGCGCTGCGAGAGATTGCTTTATTTTCTCATGATGTTCTGTGGTCCGATGGTTAGGAACAGTGAGTGGGGAAAACAAGTCTATCATTGGATCTTATGGGCTTGGAGAAGTTTACAGATAATCTTGCTGTAGATGCAGGTGGTCATCCTCTGATCCGAAGGTTGGTGGCTCAAATGGACGTACTCAGTAAACTAACTGAGCATTTACCCCAAAATTAAAGTTTTTGTTGAAAAAACTCATTGAAAAAACTGGACAGAATTTTTACCATTGTGAGTTAGGGCTATAATGCCAAGTTCAGCCAGAAGTAAGAAGTCAATAAGAAATATAGATTATATTTAGAAGATTCAAAACTGTAGGTAAATTATATCTCACAACAGAGTATTTAGTCTAGAAGATCGTTGTTTTGAGTCCTGCTTCGGGCAACATTGCAACATAGGGCTAATTCCTTGTTGTAGGTCTCAATTTCTCCCACAGCTTCTTGTTACTGACATAGTTATAGCTAAATTTGGCCCTTATTGACTAGTACTGTCTTAACTACTTGATGATAGCTCAAATTCATGGTGGCTTCTATTTCCAACTACTTAATGAGAAGCATAAAATGTATTTGATTATTGCTCTGTCGTAAATCACTCTAAATCTGTCACAATCAGTAAAACCACGTTGTCATTTGTAGACATATTTTTGGCTCACTAAGTTGTGGGTATATAGTTGAAGTTGCAGTAGTCTGTGTACTGCATCTACTAGTATTTTATGACCTCTGAAGACCATAAACTGTGGCATTAACATTGCTCAAAAGTTCATTGACCGCTCTCAAATTTCCTGAAATGTACCTCACAGATTCTGCCTCTGCTCCATAGGGGGACGGCTACTGTCTGGTTTCCCAAGAGCTGTGAAACTTAAGCAGAGACTAGACTTCTGCATTCTTTCTGATCTACTCCATGTTAGCCCATAACTCATAGAAATAAAGATTTAACATTTGAGAGTACTGTAAGCATGCAGGCAAAACAGCAGTATCATTGCTTTTGCAGATACTTGGAGTTTTAGTAGCAGTTTATAGCCAGAAGCATGGATCAAGTTACCTGGGAACAATAACTTGGCAGACAGTGCGGCCCATCCAGTTGGAGCAATATTAAAAAGATAAATAATAGATTTTAAATGATGTCTGCTGCTTAATTCTCTCATTCACTAAAGCCCAACAATGGAATTAAAAATGAGAAACGTAAATCACCTCACCAGTAATATGAAGCTGAGGCCTAACAAGGGAATATCTTAATACATTTGATTCAGTTACTTTTTAAAAAGTTAGTTTAAGGTGCACTGTATAACTTAGCTGGTACAGGGTTGGTGATTGCTTTGTCTGGAATGTTCCGCAGTATGACATTAAACTTTACTCTATTTTGCATTTTATAAATACCTTTAAAACCAGGTCAGGTCTGTGGAGAGGCCTCTCCGCTCATAGTAATAATGCATGTTTTTGATAGTATTGCAGTGTTCTGGAATACACAACGGACTTCTTCAGGTTGTTTGTTTTCTGAACACAAGGGCTACTGTAGGCCCTAACCCACGCCAAAACAAGAGCAGAACAACAGCGGTCTCAACTCACTAGAGCCAGTCTCTAAGGCCGCACTCACACTAGGACTTTTGAACCGTGCCATGCTCAAACACGATTGCATAGGGTTCTATGACCCACACTCACACCTGCAAAACCGAACAAGCCCTGGTCCAGTGACGTCATCACACGCCGCTGTTTGTTTACATGTCACGCAGCAGTGCTAACTCTCTAACGCGGAGAAAATAAGTCCAGGGGCATGAAATATCTCTTAAATAGTGAGGCAGATATGAGTCCTACTGTGATACACCCCTCTGTGAGTTTTTATGGATTAAACAGTGTGGATGAGCGAGGACAAAAGGAGACGAGGCTTCAAAAGTCCTTATTGAAGGTGAGCGCGGATTCACAATGAGTTTGGAGGAGCACAAGACAGGACTCGTGAACATAAATCGTGCATGTGCGAGTACATGAGCCAAACGGTTTGTTTGCACTCGCACTGGACAAATGTACCCCGCTTTATCTGTGCTGGGGCACGGGTCGATTGGGTTAGTGTGCGCGCGCCCTAAAACAGACCAGTAACTGATGAATAGCTAGTGGGAGCGATGAATAGAACCTTCACATCAACTTGTCGGCATAGCAACCAAGTGTCACGTTCAAAAGCACTTACATTAACTATTTAAATAAAATTTTAATTAAATTACATTAAATTAACAACACATAAACAGTAACAAGAACAACAAGAACTGACACAAAAAAATCAGATCTTTACAGTATTTTTAGAAAAAAAAAACATCTCTCAATATAGATTGTTTAATGTCATATTGTGGAACATATCAAGCAGAGCAATAACATGGAGAAGCAAACAGGTAGCAGACCCCCCACCAGAAAAGTTACATAGTGCGACTGGATTAAATGTGACTATTTTGACTCATTTTACCCATCTCTTTCTATTGGTAACTGTCTAATACAAGTCAAGACTAAATATATTCTATTTTCCATCAACATCACGCTGAAAACCATATTTGGAGGGTTTGGTTGTTTGCAGGACTCACAGATGACTTGCAGCGTACTGCGAAGTAGCGTATTCCAGAGCTGGGTGGCCTGTGGATTTTGGCATTACTACTGTCCCTGATATTTGAAAGCATAGGAATAGCGTGGGATATTCAAAAACGCTGGCCTAAGCGCAAGACCAAATCAAAGACCGTCACTGTAATGCAAGCTGACACGGAAAGTGAATTTCATGCAAGATGCAAACTCAAAACCAAATCTTCAGCTTCTTGAAATTACCATGATAATTTACAATACAATACAAGTAGTTGAATGAGTGACACATTGACAAATAACATAAGACATCCAGCTTATTTTTATAAATGGAAATGTGTTTATGATATGAAGATAGAAATAATCTTTGGGTTGTTGAAGTAGCAGTCTGCTGTCTTGAGTGAGGAAGAGGTGCCCAGAAATACCAGGGGAAGATGGCAGCGTGGTTTGTGGTTGAGGAGCTGTCCATTTGATCCAGTGTCAACCGTTTACTGTGTATGAGGAGATACTTACAGAAAACAGTGTGAGCAGACAGAAGAGCAGAATAAAAAGATAATCCGACTGCGATATTTCAAAAAGATCCCAGTGCACATTTTAAAGGTGTGTCATGTAACCTGCTTGTGTCCATGGTGATGTTGTAGCTTTTCCTGGAGTGTTTCGCAGCATGACTTTAAACTTATCTTGCGTTTATTCAAGTTTACATGTGTTTTTATACCTCTAAAATACTGTGAAAAACACGCATTCTTACACTAAGTGGGGTGACCACTCCACAGATCTGACATGTAACTTTGTCTGACTGCGTCACCTGCTTGTCTCCATGGAGATAGATACGTTTGGACAATGTACTTAAGATCGAGCGATATGTGTTTTTTCATGGCCGATACCGATCGTTTAGAATCAACCGATGGAACGGATAACATCTGCCGATATTTTTGGGCCGATATTTAAGGACAAGTTGGATTATTTTCCCCAAATTATGTCATTTAATTGAACTCACCCACAGCCCTTTTTTTTTTACCACAAGCCTATAAGAGCTGTGTGGTCATCAACTGATCCCAAGGTTGGCAGTTCGAATCCCGCTCTTGACGTAAACATCATTGGTAGAGCTGTCAGATCCATGCAGTGCGATTTCAGCTCCCACAGATGAATGTTGTTGTTGTGTCCTCGTGCAAGACACTTAACCCACCTCACCCCCAGTGTCTGCGTACACTGGTGTATGAATGTGTGTGTGAATGGGTGAGTGGTTCCCTGATGTAAAATGATTTGAGTGAGAGAGAGAGAGATGGGTTGGCAAAAAAAGAGAGAGACTGACTAAAAGAGAAAGGGAGAGAGATGGGTTGACTAAAAGGGAGAGAGAGAGATGTTGCAAAAGAGAGAAAGATGGGTTGACAAAAAGAGAGAGGGATGGGTTGGCAGAGAGAGAGAGAGAGAGATGGGTTGGCAGAGAGAGAGAGAGATGGGTTGACAAAAAGAGAGAGGGATGGGTTGGCAGAGAGAGAGAGAGGTGGACTGACTAAAAGGGAGAGAGATATGGGTTGGCAAAAAGAGAGAGAGAGAGAGATGGGTTGACAAAAAAAGAGGTGTGTTGCAAAAAAGAGAGAGAGATGGGTTCACAAAGAGAGAGAGAGATGGGTTGACAAAAAGAGCGAGACAGAGATGGGTTGGCAGAGAGAGAGAGAGATGGGTTGACAAAAAGAGAGAGATGGGTTAGCAAAAAGAAAGAGAGAGAGATGTGCAAAAAGAGAGGATAAGTGGTTTCAGGATAAAAAGCTCTTTGAGTGCCCTGAAGGTGGAAAAGTGTTATATAAATACGTGAGCGTTTACCACAGTGATACCATTTCCTCTACGTAACCACACAGACAATTACATGGTACAATTGTCATAATGAACAATTGATTGAGTCCACTGCAGACATTTGACTGGCCTTTACATGGCTCTAATATTATCATGAGCGCTCGTCATCTTAAACCCATTTTAATTAAAAAGCCCAGCCGACCTCGCAAGACATCACATAAGTGCATTTGATACTAGCGCCAATGCCGTTTTACAGCGCACGAGCTACATAAAAATCAGGTTTCATTTTGTTTTATAGAATTATAAAGTGCAGATAAAGACCAGAGGATTAATTTGGCCAGGGCTAGACATTACCATAACATAAACCCAGCTTTTGGTACACACGCTTCTGATTTAAAGTAATGCAATCAGGCCGTGCATTGATGCTGCAACAGCGTATAGGAAACAGGACAATAAACTAAAATACAAAACAGACATGGCCGCGCTTCAGCCCTGCTATAGACGCATGTGTCCCCTGTTGCTTAATCTAAAATGATTTCTGCTGCTATTCTCAAGACTTGGACAAGGGAGCACTCAAATAAAAGCTCGCGCAGTCTGATTTTCACATCAAAATAATGAAACGTGATCAGGTTCAGAGGTTGAGCCGTGCCAGCGAAGGTCCAGGGAGCACAGCTGTCAAACTTCAAAGATACACAACCCCGTAGTGCACTTTGAGCGGCCTGGGTTTGGACAATAGCAGCTTGTATGACGTTTCTGGATTGTTTCTTCTCAGTTTTGGTACCGTTTCATGACCGGACGTAGCAGCAAGGGTGAAATTAAAGGCGCACCTTGTCGTTTTTCCGATGGAGTGTGTGCCAGCGGCTTGTCTCCTTGGAGGTGTTGTTACGGTTCCTGAATTGTTTCGCAATATGGCATTAAATGTGTCTATCTAAAGAGAAATGGGTTGACGAAAAGAGAGAGAGATGGCTTGGCAAAAAGATAGAGAGAGAGAGATGGTTTGGCAAAAAGAGAGAGAGAGAGAGAGACAGATGGGTTGACAAAAAAAGAGAGAGAGGGAGAGATGGGTTGGCAAAAAGAGAGAGAGATGGGTTGGCAAAAAGAGAGGAGGAGAGAGAGATGGGTTGACAAAAAAGAGATGAAGAGAGAGGATGGGTTGACAAAAAGAGAGAGAGGGAGAGATGGGTTGGGTTGTCAAAAAGAGAGAGGAGGAGAGAGAGATGGGTTGACAAAAAAGAGATGAAGAGAGAGAGAGAGAGAGATGGGTTGACAAAAAGAGAGATGGGTTGACAAAAAAAGCGTGAGAATTGGTTGGCAAAATGAGAGAGAGATGGGGTGACAAAAAGAGAGAGAGAGGGAGTGATGGGTTGGCAAAAAGAGAGAGAGAGGGAGAGATGGGTTGGCAAAAATTGACAGAGAGATGTGTTGGAAAAAAAGCGAGAGAATTGGTTGGCAAAATGAGAGAGAGATGGGTTGACAAAAAGAGAGAGAGGGAGAGATGGGTTGGCAAAAATTGAGAGAGAGATGGGTGGGCAAAAAAGGACAGAGAGATGGGTTGACAAAAAGAGAGAGAGAGAGAGACATGGGTTGACAAAAGGAGAGTGAGATGGGATGAAAAAACGAGAAAAAGAAAGAAAAGTTAGCTATAGGAAGAGTACTATAGACCAGCAAAGCCACAGCACAAACACAGTGTGCAGGACATAAACATGTGGAGGATGTAAACACTTTGAATAGGCCAACAGGGAAAATGCAAAACATAATGAACCAGCTACTTTACATGTACAAGTGTGAGCCGCAGAAATACTCAGCATTGTTGCATAATTAAACCCAACCACAACACTGCCCAGTCCAATAAAGATGTTGTGAATCTACGACTAAATAAAGCTTCATTTTACGAGCGGCCATGTTGGTTAAGAGTGTTGTCTTTGATATATTAATTACTGTGCAATAAAAATATGAGTGAATTGCATCAGTCAGGCATGTTACCAGGGCCAGAGCAGTGGGTTACATATACTGCAATAAAAAAATACCTCAAAAAATCTATATACTCTTGTTAAATATAGTCAAATTTAACCATATATATCCCATAGTTAGCTAACATTCACAATAAAAACAATTGCATCTGGATCACTTTCTGAAGCCACCCACTACACACTGTTAACTACACCATTTGGACACAGAGAGTTAAAGAATAAATGATTATAAATAACTCAAATCTTGTTTTTGACCCTCCTCAGCTCCTGTATCCTGTTTTTGCAGTGCAGCGTCTCTAAAGCTGAAGAGACTGGCTTTGATTGACAGAATACAAGCCCCTTTGGATGTTATATTTAAAGGGTTTTGGTCCAATCAGAGCGTCCGCTTTGGTGTGGGAGGAGGGACATGATGTCGTGTTGTTCGGTGACTGACAGGTAACACACTGCTATTAGCTCTGCTGTCAGTCACTCTGGCCTCTGCTCTGTTAGCTGTTAGCTGTTTGTGGATAAGGCTAGCATGCTATAACGATTGGAATCATATGTTTTGGGGGACTTTTGCTGTCAGCTGGATAAAATGTCCTTGGAGATGCATTTCCAAAAACATTATAAAACAGTTTAAGGGCCCATATTTACGCTATTTTCTGATCTGTTATAATGTTGTTTCCTCATCACAAACAGACCTGGAGCTGTGTTTTGTTTCATTCACACATGTTTAACACACAAACGCTGCATATTTACGCTGAGTTCTTCTCTCAAACTGAAAAAAAACACTCTGTTCCACCTTGTGATGTCATGTGATGATACAGGAAGTGCTCCACTATGTTTTTAATCTCCACACACCTTCACTAGAATCATTTGGATAATTTCAGACCTGGAATTGCCAAACTCTATTGAACTAAAGGTGAAAAGTAGTGGTTAACTTGAAAACTACCACTTCATGACATCACAAGGTGGAACAGAGAATTCTGAGCTTTGGGGATATAGACAGACTAATAATAAAGTGTTCTGAGCTTTGGGATATAGACAGACTAATAATAAAGTGTTACTCAAACATGTGTGAATGAAACAAAACACAACTCCAGGTATGTTTTTGAGGAGGTAACAACACTGTAACATTGTTTAAAGCTCACAAGAGTCAGTTTTGCGTAATATGGGTAAAGATTCCAACTTTCTATAGACCTGTAATGTAAAGAGATGTTATGTTTTAGTTATTATAAGTAGGTGTACATGATTTTGTTTTGTCAGCAATAACGGCCCACATCCCATCATGACATCATAGCACAGAAGCTGAAACCAACCAATAAGGCTAAAGGTTTATATAATGTATTGTGATATTAGGGAATGCACTATACATGTTTCAAGATGCTAACTGTATTCATAAATCAAACTGAATTGTTATGTGAATGTTCTTTTTTCCCCCCATTTTTTCCCTTGTAAGATTAAAAAGTAAAAAGTGCATGCTTACTACAATGGCTGTGTCCGAATGTCCACACTGTTCCGTCGCGTGTGCCATTTTAGTGGCATCCGAATGACCAAGGAGTGAAAAAGTAACAGTAAACAGCTCATGTCTATCAATTTATTTACTTGTACAGCCTGAAATTATTACTATTCATCAGATTTTTGGACCGTAATGATGCTATGAAATCCTGATTTTTTTTTTTTTTTTTTTTTTCTATGTGCATCTATAGTCAAACAAGACATGCAAAATGATTAAAAGTCTCGGGACATTTGAGCCAGCCCTGCTCCACAACATTAGCCTTTTCTAGCATTGGTCCGTCGGTCAGCAGGGAGACGGTGGCACAGCTGTTTAAAGCCACTTGAATGAGTTCCTATAGGATGTAATGAGATGCTAAGAGTGTGGCTAATCCCCATTCTTCTCCGTTAGCCTGGTGTTTAAGCTGGACATGAATATATGAGGGGTAAATGCTCTTTGGCTCTGCGCTGGAAGCAATCTGTTCACTTCAAAGGCCAAGAGAGTGTTCGGCTTAACCCCTCCTTATCCCAAATAAAGCCCCCTTTTCGCCCTCGCTGTCCATTCACCCACTAGCTTCCTATCCTCACTGCTCTTTTTCAGCTTCCGGACAAGGTTTTTGAATTGCTCGTTGCCATGGAGATGTTACTGCTTTGCCGCAAATGTTCTACAGTATGGCATTAAGGTTCTCAACGAGGAGACAAGAAGGTAATGCCACGAGGCAAAGAGAGGGAGAGAAAGACAGAGAGAAAGACAGAGAGAGAGAGGGATGTGTTGGCAAAAAGAGAGAGAGAGGTGGGTTGGCTGAAAGAGAGAGAAAGAGAGAGACATGAGCAAAAGAGAGAGAGAGAGAGAGATGGGTTGACAAAGACAGAGAAAGTGAGAGATGGGTTGACAAAAAGAGAGAGAGAGAGATGTGTTGGTAAAAAGAGAGAGATGGATTGACAAAAAGAGAGAAATGGGTTGACAAAGAGAGAAAAAGAGAGATGGATTGACCGAGCGAGAGAGAGACAGCGATATGGATTGACAGAGAGAGGGATGGATTGACAGAGAGAGAGAGAGAGAGAGAGAGAGAGAGAGAGATGGGGTGACAAAAAGAGAGAGAGAGATGTGTTGGTAAAGAGAGAGAGATGATTTGACAGAGAGAGATGGGTTGACAAAAAGAGAGAAAGAGAAAGAGATGGGTTGAGAGAGACAGAGAGAGACGGGTTGGTAAAAAGAGAGCTGTGTTGGCAAAAAGAGAGAGAGAGATGGGTTAACACAGAGAGAGAGAAAAAGAGAGAGAGAGAGATGGGTTGACAAAGAGAGGGAGAGAGAGATAGGTTGAGGTCAGATCTGTGGAGAGGCGTGTAAGAATTCATGTTTTTCGCGGTATTTCTAAGCAGTAAAACCTTGTGGTTGTATAAATGCAGGACAGATAACTTCAGTGACATACTGTGGAACATTCCAGGCATATGTCCAAAGTGGTGCATCAAAAAGACAGGGCCCGGACAAAAAAGGGATAATCCGTGAAATGTGTCCGGGTCAAAGGTCAGGGGTCAACCTCCAGCGTGCCGTGTGTTTGTGTGGGCAGATTAACTTAAGAAGGCTGCAGAGGAAATGAGAGGAGAGGTTAAGGAAAAAGACTGTTTATCCTTCTTCAGGACACTTGACAGTTGGCACACAAACAGGAAGTACACACACAATAGATATGCTAATAATGCTAATAATATAGACATACTTTATTCTGTGTTATTTCTGTGGTTAGACAGTAAACATATGGTACCGTATGACAGTATGTGATTGTGTGATGTCTGAAATAAGTTCCTAAGTATTTTGAGTGTTGGCTCTAGAATAAGTCCAACTGAATCCAGCACTATATATGTTTCAGCTTCCTGTTTATAGGCGCCATTTTGAGTACTTTTGGCCATTCAAAAGATAGGCTGTTGCAACAGTGATACTTTTTCATCATCCTTAAACCAATAGATCGTTTGAGATGGTGTTTTTAGTTGCACTTTTTCATTGGTTGATTTTAAGTTTCGGTAACATAATACAGTGTGTAAATATTGCTGTTTTAAGGTACAAAGGTACAAATGTAGTAACTATATCTTTAAAAAAAAACCTCTTTCTGTAAAACTGTCAATCTTTGTCAAATTAACAAAATTCATTAATTATCTTTATATGAGCAAAGAAATAACTTCATAAAGGAGAAAATTGACTGTTACCCTATGGGCAGCTAACAATGGAAAAATGTAAATAAAAAAAACTAATTCCAAAAGTTAAGATTAAGGTAAAGGTTAAGGCTAAAATATACCTGAATGTGTGTGTTTAAATTTAAACCTGTCATCCTGTCTATAAAATCCAGAACCATGAGAAATCAAGAGCGTCTCCATAGCAACTAACAATTCAAAATATAACAGCTTAAACCCACGAATAATACAGAGGTAAGATTAAAAGTTGTTGACTCTAAACTCCGGCTCTGAACCTAATGCCAAACACATGTCCACTGACTCATCACCTAAACCTCTTCTTCTTCTTCGTGTCCTCTACTGCAGGTGCCTATCTCCCCCTCTCTCTCCGTCTGCGGGCCTAGAGTTCAAAGGTCAAGGGTTTAGAGCCCCCGAAAACTACCCGCCCCCGCCCACCCCCCCCTCTCCTTTCCTCTGCGTTTGGGCCTGACACCTGTTCTACATGTGGGAGGTAGCATAAGCTGTCAGAAAGCACATGGGTCCGAGAGGGGGGGATAGGGGGCTTTTTTGGCATGCGTAGAATGTAAAATAGTTGGAACCATGTCTTTTCCTATGGTTGTCTATGCGGCACCTTGCAAGTCGCACCTGTAGCGTAGCTTAAATTACCGCGTGTGGACATTTAAGGAGGGCTGGGGAATGCGTGCACCGCGGCCCACACACACAGCAGTGACAAGTGCGCCTGCCCCTTTAAGAGAAACGCATTCATTAGACACATGACGCTAAATAGTTCGGTAGCTCAACACTTGTCCTGGGATGGATTGGGTTTGAAGTCTGGGTTACCATGGCGAATTTTCTCCACTCCTGTTGTGCGGTGATTTAAAGGTGTGTAACTTTTAAAGATGGAGGGTCCACTACATGCTTGTTTTGTTTTGTTTTGTTTTTTTATTAAATAGCCTAAATGCTCTATAGATATGTGTAATGCCATACTGTGGAACATTCCAGGCAAAGCTATAACATCTCCATGGAGACAAATAAGTGGCAGACCCTCATGTTTACATGTAAATATATATTTTTTTACATTATATCAGATACCTCTCCTTATATCTGATTTGATTTTGTGATATAAAAAACATATATTTTTGAAATCCTCCTGTATGGAAAGTGTTGGATCAGGAAGGGCATCTGGCTTAAAAAATTCAGACAGTGGTCAATTATTTCATTGCTTGGGCCCCACTGTATCAATTATAATTTATGCATATAGGCAAAAGGCAATTAGCTCATTTCTAAATGTGATTCCCCAGAGTGACATGTATCTGAATATCTTTAAGTTGAATAGTTAAGGACCCATTTGAACACACAAATGTTGAGCCAAATTTGCCCCTATTCAAATAACTATAACTGCCCTCAGAAGTAAAGCCTCTTGTGTATTTTTCAAAGTGTATCTAAGCATGTTATTGCACTAGCACCGCCCAAAGCCTTGTAAAACAGCACTTTGGTAATTAATAGCTCATAAAAACGCTGAAAATCTCGTCAATTTTTGGAATAATGCCATTTGGTGTCTGCGGTTTGAGTGTGTACAAGCCTTTCTAAGTGGCGTATTAACAGTGTGACCCGCGAGGCTGCCTGATTAAATTATAATCAGCACGGATTAATTAATCTATAATATTTATTCCTATTATGGAGCGAGCGGAGGAGGCGCCGAGCTAAGAAAAGGTTATATGCACACGCTCGCGACGCTTTATCCCAGTGAAAGGCATCGCTCGGGGGGCTACGGCGACAACAAGCCCCCCTGAACACCCAGCCAGAAGGTTATTGCTGATATCAAACACTCTGCATGCAATTATCTGTCACAACAAATAATTAAGAGGGACGATAATGAGAAAATTAACATTTCCATTGTGCCCGCGCGTTATTGTGTGCTTGGGTCACTGCAGAGGGGGGCTTTGAGAGCGAAGAGAATGAATAAATTCTCTTTGTGCTATAGTCTTAGGAGGACGATAAGAGGGAGAGAGAGAGAGTGAGAGAGTGAGAGAGGAGAGAGAGACAGTGCAGGCATGTTTATAGAGGAGGCATCATGGTGCAGAGTTTAACACATGCCAAAGAAACGCCCCTTAGAACAAGCCCAGTTACTAAACACAAAATACAGATTATACATTACAATTAGTCAACTGTTTATTTTTGTATTGCACTGTCTCTTTTGAAATGGATTATTATGTTATGGGGTGACAGTAGCGCAGTTGGTAGAGTGGTCGTCCTCGGATCCGAAGGTTGATGTTTCAAATCCCGCTCTCCACATAAAACATCATCGGTAGAGCGGTCAGATTCACTGACCCACATGTTGGCGGTGTGATTCTAGCTCCCACAGATGAACGCTGCCGTTGTGTCCTTGGGCAAGACACTTAGCCCACCTCGTCCCCAGTGTCTGCGTACACTGGTGTATGAATGTGTGTGTGAATGGGTGAGCGGTTCCTTGATGTAAAGCGCTTTGAGTGACTTAAAGGTATAAAAGCGCTATATAAAAATGTGACCGTTTACCATTTTTATACCATTTATAAAACTTGAAAGTTGGATTCAGTTTTATATATTTTTTTCTTAAGGCATATTTGGATGTGTTGCTATGACTTATTCGTCAAAGCGGAGTCATGAGCTTTAACACCACTTGTGCCAATTGGGGTAGAAAACTACGTTGTCAACATCTATATTACTTGCTTAAAGGTCCTATATTACACAAAATTGACTCTTGTGAGCTTTAAACCATGTTATAATGTTGTTACCTCCTCAAAAACACACCTGGAGTTGTGTTTTGTTTCATTCACACATGTTTGAGTAACACTTTATTATTAGTCTGTCTACATCTCCAAAGCTCAAAAAGTCATGTACTACTGTTAGAAGCAGTAACAGTAGGTTTTAATTTAAATAATAATAAAATAAATACATTGCTTTACATTGCATTTAATATTTGTTACTTTTACTCAAACTATAATGAGCCAAGTTACTACTACTTTTGTAATATTCAAGGTAACTTTTTTGTGAATACACATTTTCACCTAGTCCTCAGTTGTATTCAGTGTGTTATCTCTCTGTGTTTAAAAATAATAGTTTATATGTTACTGTATTTCTTCCATTTCTGAAAACCAAAACCAGGATCATAAATATTTCAAACTTTTGCAGATACAATTTACAACCACAAGTTCATTTTTCGCATATGTTAACTGGCATGTCTTTCTATTTCAGTTGCAGCGGCCTGTATTGGTTTACCCGTTTTAGCAGAGTCCCAGCGTGGTACTGCGGTCTCCGTGGCGACCGTTTGTTTGGGTACATCAGAGCGTGGCGGGGTTTTTAGAAAGCGACTGGGACTGCGGAGGGACCTCGCTGTGGGACGGGTGCATTCACGGGAACTTGACTCCGGTAGTCCCACCCACATTCTAAGAGCTCTGGAAATGTCAGATTATACACAAAGAAATTTCAACTGTGATGCATTTAAAAATATTAATTCAAGTTTGTGTTTTTTTCAGAGTTGCAAAATTCAAAGTGAGACATTCAGCTGTATGTTAAATTCAAAATCGTCTATAGACTGCCCTTTCCCATAGACTTGTACACTCAAATATCAGTTTTTAAAATCAAACTTTGTGATCTCAAGATTCTTTTCACAATGCGCATTTTGCCTCCAGTCTAAAGCATTAAAGCTCCTATGTGTAGTTTGATTACAGCATCAAGTTTTGAATTAAAACACTATTTTCATTGTAAATCGATCAAACCGCAGTCCTGTCTTTGAACAAAACTTCTGCAAAAGTTTCAGCTCATCTGCGATATCAAGTTTCCGCAGTAAACTAGAGTCTTTCTGTGGCGCTTTCAACATAAAAGCTTCACACTTACCATCTGCGCAAAGCACTTTATTGTGAAAGGGTTGGATAAGAGGCAATGCGCCAATCAAGATGAACTCTGCACACGGGCAAGCAGACGGTGACTGTGACTGTGGGTTCAGCTGATTATAAAAATCATGCTGTTTGCTTCAGTGGCGACTCTGGAACAGTTCTAACATGTCGCCATGGAGACCACATGAATCAATGCAGTGGACAGTAAAAGTGTCAATCAGCGCGTCAGTACAGATATAGATTCATAAAAAGGTCAAATAAGAAGAAATATCATGGGCTTTTTGGGTATAAAACTGCACATTTTGGGTATAAAACTGCACATTTAACGTCTAACACACACGGACAACTTTGGACAAAACTTGGGAAAAATACAAGATTTCTGACAAATACCGATTTTGATTAACAGGTATCGTTTACAAAAATCTGCCCATTTTAAACTCATCCAGCAGCATTAACATTTTTGGGGTTTTTTTTGGCTATATGATAAGATTTAAGCCGTAAAAGTTTGAATTAATAACTTCCATGTCTCATTACAGGTGCAAACTAAGTACTAAAGTGTTTCATTCTGCTGTTTATTTATTGCAGCTCATGATTTTTAACAATATTGTAGAATAGTTTGGAATAGTTTTGTGGTTTAAATCTGCTCTGGGGTTGTTGTGTCAGTGGCATAAATTAGTTTCAATATTATTGTTTATCATCTATATTTACTTCAGCAATATATTGAACTTCAAAATGTGTTATCGTGACAGACCTAATTTCAGAACATGTTTGTTGGTCTAAACTTGAGCCTAACTGTGAAGATAATGCTATAAAGGACACAAGTATGTCCACAACCCTTAAAAAAACTAAGAAAAAAACAAGTAAATAAAAGAAATTGGGTCGTAGAAGTGAAAAATGACTAAAACAGTTTTAAAAAGGTTACCAAAAAAACACGCAGATGAGTCTGTGTATCGTAGAAAGGGGTCCCAAGTAGCATGAAATGATTTGACGGAGCCTTTGAGCGCAAACCTCAGCTTCTAATCAAAAGCGTTTTTCAGGCCAGCTTTAACCAACACACAGACACTTGGAGACATCGGAGAGGAGGGCCCCTGGTTGCCATGTGTTTTTGACTGACACATCTTAGCCTCTGGTGTGCAGCCAAGTTTAGCTCCGCTCTGTGACGAAAGATTTCCTGGCTTTTGAACTCTCCCTGATTGACACAAATAGGTCCAGGACAGCCCCCCCCATGGGCCAACACCCCCTAACGCCCCCTCCCCTATTTTACCCCACTACTCATTTTAAAGGAGATTTTTAGGAACATGTTTAGGAAGAGCCAGTGACACCTTATTGTTGGAGTTACAATGGCTGGACCGAGATGAGGGACAAAAGCAACGCTGGTAGTCGCTTTCAGCTGGTCTAGACTCAAACGTCCCGGGATGGTTTTGAGGAAGGA
>KN471810.1:0-33371 GCA_000787095.1 Periophthalmodon schlosseri
GTATTACCACATGACATTACAAGGTGGGGCAGAGTGTTTTACATTTGAGAGAAGAACTTAGCCTAAATTTGAAGGGTTTGTGTGTTAAACATGTGTGAATGAAACAAAACACGACTCTGGATATGTTTGTGCAAAAAACCTGCATGTGATAAAATAGCATAGTTTCAATGCTATTATAAGGACAAAAAAAATGTAATCCCCCCCCCAAAAAAATATTAATGTAAAGTGGCTGACCTCTTTCGACTCCTGTCCTGTGGGTCTGAGCAGCAGTGAGTAGAGCACGTCCTTCCCTCCGATGAACAGCCTGTCCCTGTACTCGTCCAAAAACACAGCGGACACAGAGAGCTGTCCCTGATGTCCGCTGAAGACCAGGGAGCGGTTAGAAGACACCAGATCTGTGGACACATAAGACGGGATGGGGTGAACATGGGCGAACAGCGATGCAAAGGGTGATAAACAGGTATCAGAGTGCTACCATAGTAACATTTTAACCAGATTTGGAGTAGGGCTGGTCGATACAGTGATACAAATCTAATCATGACGTCTTCCCACCCACTCTTCCTATTGGTTACCCTCCGTAAGGCTCTGAGTGAGTGACAGCTCACAGTGGAGCGTCAACTTTCAGAAGGAGCAGATGACCAGTCAAAAAGTTTGGACACCCCCTCTCATTCAATGTTTTTTTTTTTTTTTTTTACTGCTTTCTATATATACATACAGACGACATCAAATATATAAGTAAGATATATGGAATTATGCAGCAAAGAAACACATGTAAATAACTCTAATAAATTTTTTTTTTAATATTTTATATTCAAATCCTCAAAGTAGACTCCCTTTTCTTTGTTGAAAAATATTTAGCAGAGTTATTTGACTTTTTTTCTTTACTACACAATTCCATATATTTTGTTTCATATATTTGAAGTTCTAAGTATGTATCTAAAATGTAGAAAGTAGTAAAAATAAAGAAAAAAAAACTTGAATGAGAGGGTGTGTCCAACCTTTTGACTGGTAGTGTATGACTGATAGCTCTTAAAAATACAAAGGGTACATGAATGTGTGATGTGGCTCCAAGAACATCCTGACAAACATTTTTTTCCCATAATGCCCATCCCTAATTGGACTCTTTAAAATGCAGGACTTGTATAACTGCAGTCAACCCGTAAGTCAATTTGAGAACTTATTTTTGCTGTATTGCAATTGCTTCAATTTATTTCATTTTCTGTTACCTTTTTACCAAAACATAATACACATATAGTACTTGTCTCATCAGAGGCTATGAGTGCGATTCCTGAGATTCTCTCCATCTTATCCTCACACTCTCTTTTGCCGTTCCCACTGGTTGTCATGGTGATATGTTAGGGTTCAATATGGAACAGTTCCAAAAATGTTTTTTATTATGAAACAGACAGAAGCCATTCTTACACAGCTCTGTTCCTATACCTTACTCTTTTCTTTACACTGTCTCAAATCTTAACCAGTGTGAAAAATTGTATCACTTGTAGCATAAATGAGTTATTAAACTAATAATCTATGATCATTTGTAAGGTTTTATTCATGTCTAAACAACAAATGAGAAAATAAAAAAAAGACTTGGATGTATCAAACAAAGATTTATTGAAAGCTGTTACTACCTTCACTTCAAATTCACTTACTTATATGAAGAAACAAGTGTCATGACAAGGTACATACATAAATTATATTTTTCAGACAGTTTTTGTAGATTGCAAAAAGCGTAGGAGTCCTCAGCATTTGAAAGTTAGAAAAGGAGGTACCCTGGTTGGACTGAACTTATTTTCACCTCAGCCTCCTGCAGAGATTTGAACCGCCACCCGCCCCTGACTGTGAAGCTTCTGTCATGAGAGCAGAGCCAGGTGCGCCCCCCCTCCTGTCTTATTGATCCAGCCTGACTTAGTGCAGGATCACGAGGGCACGCCGGGGCCACCTCACAGTAGCTCCGGCTCATTTGTTTGGGGTAAACTGTGCGGTGGATTGGACGTACTGTCTTCCTCTGACTTATTGGTTTTGAGGTTTTAGATTAAAGCAGCATGTCAGCCTGGCACTGGTCTGACTGGGATTCAAGGCAGTGACTGTAACGCATTTGAACAGCACGTTTTGTTTAATAAAGTGATCCCAGCCAAGTTAGACTAGAGGTAAAGGGGTACACTTTTGATTATGGCACTAGTGTGATTGAGATTGAAACAAGCAGGAGAAGACCTTCCTTCAGGCCAAAAAAGAGTCAGGTTTATGGAGATGCAAGCCCACTCAGAGTAAAGACACATGTTTTTTCTACATTTTTCAATGCAATAAAACAAAAAAAAGTCAAAAACAGTGCATAGACTATATAAAGAAGTGATGGGAGTGTGACGTTACTCATAGCGTTCGGTTCAAGTCAAATGAAGCTCATCGAGGCTAGCAGTTATAGGGGGGAATTTGGAGCCAAGTTCCATATTTGAATTCCGACCATGAGGTATCATAGCAACCAAAGAGCCAATCCAAAGTGAGGCTGTTGAAGGTAATGGCCATTCCCACCCGCACCACTGGTTTAGCAGGGAGTGGATGCTTATAAACACTGTCAATCAAACCTGTTGCTAACGCTATCGGGACCAACCTCAGAGAAGAAGCCTGATTTGTCTGTTATTCATTTTCATATCTTGATTTACGGACAAAATAGGGAAATAAAAACACCAGGATCATGTAAAGCAGGTTAATACAAACAATTTAAGACCAAAATCATGAGGGTCACGATGGTCAGCAGCAGTTACAGGGAGAGGGGTGACAATTTTTCAAGTCGATGGAGCTGGAATCGCGCCCATGACCACTTCTTAGTAGGAACATGGCGGCATTTATATATACAGTCTATGACCAATATGTATTTTTTTTTCTTTTAAAGGTTACGGACTGTGACTTTAAGACTTTTGCAGTATGCTCTATGCCCTCCTTTACCAGACACCTTTACTATTTATCTGTGTGTAAGACCAGCTACATGGGGGAGCAGTTGTTTTCTATAGACTTTTTATTACCTACGACATAGTAGTTTGGCAGCCCTCCACGTGTTTCTTTAAGCAGTTGCCAGCAAGCTATAAAAGATTATCTTTCCATTTTCTGCAGCCATTAATAACATTCATGATACACACACACAAACCATGCAAACCAATGAAAACTTTTGAGGCTTTTTTTGTGAAAATTAAACGCTGTGTTTAGTTTAATTATTTGGCTCAGATTGAATATTTCAGTTCAAGTTACTACAAAAGTGAACAGTATGGTGTCATAAGTTTGAGCCAAATCCACATGTGAGACAGTATTTGAATATGCGATACTTGTGTTTGTAAGTGATACTGTGTAGCAATGAATTATTTTACTGAATAAGCATGAATGATCCATTATAGACAGATAATTATTTGACAAATGGAACTTGCTATTATTGCACCAGAGTGGTTCCTGGACCGGGCAGATTCTTGCTTTTTAAATCAAGCTAAATTAGACATGTAACTAGATAGGCAGGTTTATTTGTGTGTAATCAGGAGTACAGAGGGGGTCTGTGTTGAGACAGGTGGAAACGCACTTATCGTGACTAATCAGATTTGGAAAAAGGTCTGGGCATTCACTGTTCACCAACCTCCATGTTTTTTCCATAGCGATATTAGCTCTAATCATCCTGCATTAATCCCCATGTGTTTTTGGAATATGGGACCATTTAGGAACTGTATTCATGGATTCATACTTTATTTGTGTACGTTATCAATGGAAGCTATTACTATTCCTCTATAGCCGGTTTGTCAAAAGTGTAGAAAATCAGATACTAAATGATATTAAAATGAGTATCGAAACTAGATACTCATTTGAGCACGTATCAGTACTGAAAAAAGTACATAAACAGGCCGAAACTGAACTGAACTTTTACGATGATCTTGAGCTTTATCAGAACTAGTATCAGACCACAACATAAAGAAAATGCTATTATTTTGTGTTGAAAACTGTATTAAAAAGGAGCATATTTTAATTATTATTATTGTGGTATCGACAGTGGTGGATGAAGTACTCAGTTTTGTTACTTAAGTAAAAGTACAGATAGAAAAGCAAAAAGTTACTCAAGTAAAAGTATCACATGAAAAAAATCAACTTAAGTGAAAGTATTTAAGTACCCGTTTAACAATGTACTTTTAGAGTAAAAAGTAAAAGTATTTCACACAAGTGTTGTTATTTGCTTGTGAAGTGTGAAATGTAGTGATACTGATCGAAAATGATATTATATATCAATGATATAATGATATAATGATATTATATATTTTGGTCAACAGTAACAATATGAATCAATTTCTTAATTTGTCTAATGAATCTTGTGTATTTATTTTTGTTTGCTCAAACCTGAAGCTTGAACTCAAAAACTTTAGTCAGGATGTTACCACGAACATGGTAAAAATAACCCCTCAAATCACATGAAAAGTACTTTTTACTTTTCAGTCCTAAAAATGTAGTGGAGTAGAAAGTACAGATACCTGCTCTCAAATGTAGTGAAGTAAAAGTAAAAAGTATCCACTGTAAAATGTACTTAAGTAAACTACAGATACTTAAAAAGGTAAAATTATCCACTGTAAAATGTACTTAAGTAAACTACAGATACTTAAAAAAAATACTTAAGTACAGTACTTTACTACTTTTACTTCGTTACCTTCCACTACTGGGTATCGGTATTAACTATCAAGCATATTCCTACTGAAATTGAGTTTGAAATTTTAGTATTGAGTCAACACTACTCCATAGTGGATGAAACACTTGCGGTTTCTCTAAAGCGGGGTCTGGTCAGGTGAGAGCAGTTTGAGGCGTGGTAGGGCATGTGAATAGTCCTCAGTGTGCTGTGGAGCAGCTGGGCTTTGGAGAGATCTGGTTCCTTTCTGGAATGACTCCACAAAATCTTGCAACTCGGTCCACTGTTGAGCCTCACGAGCCCAGTAACAAGAAGCTTGAGAGTTGTAAAAAGGCAGGAGACGCTGGATGTCTCACACTAGGACTGAACGATTTGGGAAAAATATCAAATTCTGAAATTCTGACAAGCATTGCGATTGGATTTGCGATTTATAAAAGTTTTGTTGTTTTTTTTTTGTTTTGCTTTTGTTTGTTTTTTTGTTTGTTTTTTTTCATCTATTTCCATTGTCATCATTATGACTTTCACAGTTGCGTCTCCCCCTTTACTTTGACTTGCATCTCATATTTCTCTCACTCTTACACATCCATTTAATGTTCCTTTCTCACTTGTAAATACGCACTTCATGTTGTAAATACTGATGTTTGCAAAATGAAAAAAAAAAAAAAAAGACACAAACTGAAATATGAACTGACAAACTAATACAAGCATCACATTTCAGAACACGTTTGTACAGATCTAAACTACAGGTTTATCTGTTTTTATGCAAAATAAGACCGGATCTTTTGTTCTTTTTAGAGAAAATTACGGTACTTCCAAAAGCCTTTACAATTTGCTTATTGCGTTAGTTCTAATGGATTAATCTTGCTACTTGCTACTACTTAACACAGGGGAAGTTTATTTAGCCTAAGTATGGGACTAAAGACATGAACACCACCCGAACGCCGCTGGTCTCACTAAATTCTATGTCCACATGTCATTGGCGTCTGACAGCAGCGTTAGCCTTCACTGGTCAAACACACAAACACATGGTTCATATGCACTGCTTCTGTCCACACACTGAGCAGCACTGACAGTTTGTCCATCATCGCAGCTTCACATGCAAACAACTCTGATGTTTTTAGAAGGGCCCATACGGGTTTCTTATGCAGCATAATAATATGATTTATTCAATTCAATTATATTTACATATATAGGGCATTTAAATACAACTTCACATAAAAAGTCAACAAAAAAGAAATATACTGATGATATTAAACATAGGCAAAGAACAATAAAACAATAAAACACCACTAAAACACCAATAAAACACCAAGATATCCTGTTTAGCTAGAATTAAATGCCAGGGAGAAGAGGTGGGTTTTTAGTATAGACTGTATATATAAATGGACATAGCAAATAGGATGTGATTATGGGCTGCACTTCCTTTTCCATCGACTCTCGCTCTAATTCACTTTACATTAGAAAACGGTCGCCCTCTCTCCATAATTGCTGCTGTCAGGCTCTTCTTTCCCTGAGATCATTCCCGCTAGCATTAGTAACAGGCTTGATTGACAGCGTTGCTAAGCGTCCACCCCCCTAAACTAGCAGTGCGGGCACAAAGGGGCGCTACCTTCAACAGCTTTGCTCCAGATTGACTCTTTGGTTGCTATAATACTCATGGTCGGAATTCCAAATATGGAACTTGGCTCCATATTCACCTCTGTGACTACTAGCCTCGATGAGCTTCATATGAGTAGAACCAAACGCTGTGGGTATCGTCACACTCACTTAGTCCACTTCTTTATACAGTCTATGGTTTTTAGTCTAGTGTTAAAGACTGAAAGGATCTGACAGGCAGAGGGCGCTGTTCCATTGCCACAGAAAAGGCTCCTCTGGTCTTGAGCCTGGCTTTGGGCACAACCATCTGGAGCTGGTCAGCTGACCTCAGGGCTCTGGGTGGAGTATAAGCTGCAGTAACTCCCTCAAATAAAGAGGACCCATAGAGTGCCGACATTTAAACACAATCAATAACATTTTGAATTGCACCCGGGGTATTTATAAAGCACATCACAAAATTTTGTTATTATTATTACATTTACAAATGTATGTTGTGGTTAAATTCATAGATGGTTGTGGTATAGGTATTAGGAACAGGAAGGAACAGCACTACAGCATCTGTATACTTAGAAATAGGATATCCTTAGCTGCCTCTTGCCTTTGTCAGTGACTTAGGTGGTTTGTGTGTTGTTGTTTTGTTGTTGTATGGAAAGTAGAATGAGACAAAAAAGTCGATTTGGCAAAAAAAAAGAAGAAAAAGCTTGTTATGCTGAGGCCGACAATATGTAAATTGCTGTGCATGTTTACGGTGCACCCAGAAGTACACAGGATGTGCAAACTTCACAGAAAGCAACACTGACTCATTTTAATGATGCAAAAACTAAGAAATTCACTCACAACAACCCTACAATTCACTTTTAGCCATATTTCATATCTCAAGTCCATAAAAAACTATAAACAACAGTAACATAATGAACCAGTTAGACTACACTACACTATAGCCAACTCAATAAACACTAAATAATAAAACAAAGCAGCATAAATAAATCTCCCTTTTCTAATTATGGTGCTCATCAGTGTCCTTGTCTCTGGAATCCCCTTAAAGCGAGATTCCCAAGTGCACCCATTAGCTGCGTCTCACTAAAATAATGAGGAAAAGTAAAACACATGCACAACTTTCAAACTACTGCAAAAGAAATAACGAGGGAGCACAATGAGAAAGCAGTGGGGATAAAGGATGGGTCTGGACTGGAGACAGTAATGGGCAAAGACAGACACACACACACACACACACACAGAGTGATGTATGACATAGTTATTGAACCTGGCAAAAGCTGCTCACACTGGGATGTGCACTGGGTCTCATTATTAAGAGCACATCAGGCAAAATACATGGTGCCAAGTGTGAGGTAACTGTAAGGGCAGATGTGGTTGGATGTCTGGTACGAGGATGAAGATTTGGGAGGTCCATTATGTGCTGTTGTACCCACTGCTGTGTTCAACTATTTATCCAGTTATGTCCTCAATCATTTTCTGTAGAACTGTAGGGTTAATCACAATCAAATCAAAATAACAATGTGAATAGTGGAAAAGGCCCCAAGGATGGGGCAAAATCTCCAGCCACAAGGTGTTGCGAGATAAAACTGCCACATAACTATGTTGTCACATTACTGTGTTTTTACATTTGGCTTGAACAAGATAAGTTAATGCGTGTCAGTTACAACTCTTCAGAAGCTGTATTACCAAGACCAGTGCTACATGGGAGCAAAAATATGAAATAAAATCATTTGAGAGTGCAAAATTGTCAAATGAACCATACAACTTATTATCTTTTCTCAGTCTTGTGGACTCACTCTCATCTCACTCCTAGCTGTATTTTTAACTAAATTTTCTTTGCAAAAAAACAAAATGTCCTGCTTCCAATGGTAGGCCTGTCACCATAATTATTATATCGACTTATCGTTCAATATTTGTTAGATGGAACAATATTTTTTGGGGTCAGTATTTATCGTGGGCACTTTTTCTTTGCACACCTGGGTCTTCAAACATGTTCTGACATACCATTGGTTCTGCAGTTCAGTTTGTTTAGAGGTTTTTTTTGTCATCTTTAATGCTCTTGAAGTGTAGTAATAAAAATAATTAGTAGATTCAAATACATTTTCTTCCAAAATAACTCAGCTCTGGACATTAGGATAAAAAAAAAATTCAAAATCATCCCCATTTTAAAAAATCAATAATCAAACTTTTTTTTTACACAAATATTCAAATAAAAAAATAAAAAAAATGTGATTGGCATGTTGGATGTTGGTGTTGTATATCTGACACTGACAGCAGAACCGCCCCTCATGTCTTTAGCAGCTCTGCATCAGTCCAGCTCTTTCTGCACAGCTCCTTAGCATGAGATGACCCTTAGCTTTGGAGCAAGTGATGAAAACTATGTGTGGCCTGGAGTCTAAACGCCAGGGGAGGGTCCAACAACATCTCACAAGAGCCGCTGTTTAGGGGCACGCCAAAAGTTCAAACAAATATGAATATTTTAAGTAGAACTGATTGTAGTAGTGTAGGTGTGTGTCACAATTCAAGGTACTGTTTGATGATAGCATTCCATTACCTAAATAATTTCAGTCTGTGGATGATAGCACTGATAAATGATTGGCTGCAGGTGATGGGATTTAGTGAGGATTTAGTTCAGAGAGAGTCCTAAGTTAAAGCAGACCTATTATGCAAAATCAACTTTTCAAAGCTTTTAACCATGTTATAGTTGTTTCCCCTTCTCATTTAACCTCTCGAAGTTGTTTTTGGAGTGATTCATGCATGTTTGAGCAATATTTAATTGCTATAATTGAATTGCCTAATTCAATCATTTTTTGGTACAAGTGAAAAAAAATCTGCTGCTCACTGGTGTGATCTGCAGATATCCATAGAAAGTGACAGCTACATGGCTCTTTGTTGTGATGATGTTTTCAGCGATGTCAGCTCCCATTGGCCACTGCAGTTTTCTAACGTGGAAGTCAGCTTGACTGGTTTCTTTTATTAAATTGCTTTAGATGTTTATATTGTGATTTGAATGTGCAAATTATAGCATAATGATCCACAGGTGTCATTATAACTATTTAGCAAACACAAGAACAATAGGTCTTCTTTAAACCAAGTGGATTTAAGCATTAAAACTGGCAGCTCATGTGAAGCTTATTCGGTTTCTGCTTGTATTATCATCATGAGATAAACATGAGACAAAAAAAACAAATTATAACATTAATAAATGGCACAAATTCACTGATTTTGTAATGAAGACTAAATCAGCATTAGAATTGGTATCAGTAAAAGGCATATTTGATTTGAATATATTTCCTTCGTATCTGGCCAACACAGATAAAGTCAAGCATAGTTTATTATGCTAAAAGAAAAAAATTAAAATACACTATTGTCTTGCATAACCCTTAAATTGAATGTGATCCCAAATCTTTCATTATGTGAGGGTGGATAGCTTGGCTTATTATCTTTGTGTGTAAAATGTAGCACTCACGTTGATTTGAGCCGCATGTTAGCATTTGGGCTCTGCGCTTGGTCCAGTTAAGCTGTTTCTGCATAAACACTGCTTACATCCACTACACAAACTGTTCCGTTTGAGGCTTTCACATTTCACTTCTGTTTCTCGTAAATCACTCAGAGCTCCACACAAATCCCCCGCAAATATGCAGTATGCAAATACCACAACTGTAATACCACAACTTTATACAGTGTACACTAAGTACACACAGAGGTGGAGGCGCGCTGACAGATGGGACACTTTTACACCACGACTCAACCATGACCTGTTTTACTTTAATATTCAGTTGGGAAGTAAACAATTTGAAGGATGTCAGTTATGTTTTAAAAACACAAGAGTTGGGGAGCATCTATAGGTCGGAGACAGGTACAACAAGCATCATATAAGCCTTTTGTCTCTGATGTAAACTGTTTTCTATCACATTTAGAATCATCACGACTACTGAACCCTCAATCTTTTGACTAATACACATAAATCAGTATATAAAAAAAACATACACATAAAAAGAGGCCGTATGCCCCAGGAAGACAGCAATATAAATAACATATTAAAAAGAAGGGCAGCTCTATATATCGCAATCTAATCTACCTGTAGTTAGACTAAGCATGTTCTGAAATCCTGGGATTAGTTTATTAAATCATATTTCAGTCTTCTCCCAAATGTCTCCTGGAGTTGTTTACAATGTCCACTCTGAACAGAATCCAAGTTTTTAAAAATATGTCAAAGTACTTGTCAGAAAAATCCAAATTAGATTATTTTCCCCAAAATCATGCAGCCCTAAAAACACCCAAGACTACAGTTAAGCAACACTCAAAATCTAAGACAGTGCTTTTATTATATCCTATAGACTTATTTTTTTAAATATACATTCAATATTTTAACAAATAACCATTTTTACCCAATTATATCTTCATGGGTGTAGGATTTTTTATAAACCATGCCTCCCATCTTTCACCCTGCTCCTCTCCCATGTCCATATCACTTTCTATCACTCATGGGGGAAACATCCACATCTGTCTTCAATGTGTCTTATTTCCCAGCATGCACAGGGCCATAGGAGCTTGTACTGCTGCCAAACCAGGCGACACGCGATGTCTGCATCTGGTTTCACTGAGGTGTCAAAACCCACTGTAACACCCACACCACAGCCATGTTTACAGGGACCTGCTCACACACTCTCTGTGAGAGAATCCAGGGCTGTCGCTGAGAGATCCTCTGCTTATTTGCATATTTATGTCAGTCTGTCATCACTCCCATGTCAAGTGTAATTAAACAAAGCTGGCACTGGGATTGTGCTTTCCTCAGCATGAGCACAAGTTGACAAGTGCAAGACATGTAGCATGAACTATAGACCAAATGAAAAGTACGATTATTAAAAACTGATGATGGATTTGTAAAAAATCTTGTCTATGGAGGTTTTGGGAGCATATCTGGTTTTATTCTCAAATCATAGGTCACAGAATTCCTTATAGAGTTAACTACAATAGGTCCTGGTTACGCACATCATCTTCTAAAAGTAGAACTTGCCTCAGTGAATATACTATCGGCCTTCGTGTATGTCATGATGAACTGTTCATTTAAAATGAACATGAAAAATGCACTTTTATCTAATTTCATATTCCCCTACAAGGAAAGACAAGTTGGTTCTCTTGCACCACACATCAGCCCCTAATCTAAACAGACCTACAGTTTTGTGTATGTTTCAAGATCAAGAACTTCAGCTGCATATTTACCACTTACAAATGTTTACACATTATAATAATGAGAAAAAAACCTAACAATTAAACATTATGCCATATACAAAAGACAAAATACCATACTGACATGCTGCAGAATTAAAAATGCATTAATATACATTTTTAAGAAATCCTAAAATTTAAAAGTATATAAGTTGTCTTTTTTTTACAGTTCAAGATTATTCCTGACAAACAGCGTGTTCATATAAAATGTAATGACAACAGATAACATTGTTTGATAAAGTGACCAGTCAGTTAAAGTGATGTAACTATGAGAAAAAGAGGAGAAAAAAAGTCAACTGCATGATTCCATGGAAACAGAAAGTTAAAACCACACTGTAGAACACTCTCCATGGAGATAGATGGCCAAATAAAAGTTAGGTTTGTGGAGATGCAAGCCTGCTCACAAAAAACATGCTTTTACTATAGTCTGTTTTTTGGCAAAAATCTTACATACTATGGCTTTAAATCAAGAAATTGGACAAAATGTGCATTGCAACATAAAAAACCCCAAAATTGACTGACATATTTTGAAAAGTTACTTGTCAATGTTCAGTGTGAACTATATGAGAAAAAGTCCAACCTTCACTGCCTGCCTTGTTCGTCTCTATGGACAATCACTCCTGTACAAATTGCACCCAGGCCTCTGTAATCTGCACTAAGCTCCATAGAGCCCCCCTGTACAGCGGCCCTCACACTTAGGGCGATATGATCTGTTAGCATTGGCTTACTGTGAGTGAGGGACCCATCTGAAGTCTATTACACCCCTGGGTCTAATACTCACATGCCATCAGGAATCAATAAGTCACGCTCTGGTCTGATCCATCTTCTCAGCCCGCTAAATCCACTGTCAATTTCATCTCAAAACATTTTACCGTGGACCGTGGGCAGGCCCAGATACATAAATACAGCCTCGAACAAGCAAATATGGCCTCATTACACACATTAGCAGGGATTCATTACATGGCGGCTGTTGTTGAAGAAAGCACAGTATTTGAGGAATCTGCTGAGTACACAACATGCCGGCCCTCTGTGGTTCTCCCACTCAGCCCTCATCCACAGACACATCTGTTCGGACAATACAGCTAATAATTAGCTGTCTATATATATAAATAGGATAGGATTAGTACTGTTATTGGCTGGTCAACATGCTTTTGAGTACCTTGGCTTTGGCATTACATGTTAAAGGACTGACATAATGTCTATGTATAAGTTGCCCTCCCTCTACTTTGATTTGGTGTTAGCACAACACCATTTACTGGCAACAGTGACAATGAACCATGGGGATATATAACCATTTAAGCGACGTGACTGCCATACTAAGCATGCATTTGATGTACGCACTTAAACATCAGAAATGCTCAGAGCAAGTCTGACGATGATTTATGGCTATAAAACAATGCAAGAGACCTCTGTGTTTCAACATGTGTCGTAACAATCCAGTAAAAATATAAACTCAGAAATTTCTGAGGCTCAGAGCAAGACGGTCTCAAAAGTACCTTACTTGTAATCATAACCAGTATAAGTAAACGAAGAACTACATTTGATAAATGTTTAATTTATTTGTTTGTTTTTTCACTCCTCTCTATCTCATATGCAGGTCAGAGGCGGTGGGTCAGGCCTATCTTTGAAGGCGTGTCAGACTTGTGGAGGCCGTGTCCATTAGCAGCTCTTGCACATCAGTCATGGTGCAGATAAGACACACAGGCCTGATCCTGTGTGACTGATGACTGAAGAAGGAAGTGTGGGATTTCCTACAACCTGCCGCTGCCTCTCAACACAACTGCACTCCCACCAGCAACAATCCACTATGGTTGTACTTACTCTTCACATTCTCATATAAGCATAAAGAGACGTCTGAATTTGGAATTTTTGTGTTTTAATTTTGTTTAATTTTGTATTGTTTTTTTATGTGTGTGTGTTTTAAATGTGTGTGTTATCTTTTGTTTCTTTAATAATCATTAATATGCTGTATGTTGGTGTGTAGAATACTGTCGGTGTGATAAATGAGATGTCTTTGAGCTAAACAACCTTCTATGATGAACAGTAATGTCACGTTTTTAAACTTGAGTGTGGCTTTAAGGTTATGCCAAAATACATCTTTAGTGTCAGTACTCAACTGATCAAATTTAATGAAAAAAATGAAAATTCCATCACACTAATATTTCCATATCCCTTGGACTCTTACAGTATTTTTATTACTTAAACACATCAAACTAGGATAACAGAACAAAATGGATCATTATTAATGTCTGTAGGAAAACGAATGCAAATTATGTTTTTACATATCAGTGGGAATAAGAGACTGGAACCGGTAAGTCGTAGCTCTGACCACATCCCAGCATGCACTTGGCTCTCAGTAATGCCACCAGCCCGTCCAAGTTCAACACAATTTAGCATTTATAAAGTTTAGACAAGGAGTTATTAGAAGCTCGGATTTAAACTCCTGGAAGAATTTGTGAAGTCTGGTTTAGTGAAACTCTGGTTGGCATCTGTGACAGGTCATTGGTTACATTACATTTTTATTACTTCACATTTGGTCATAATGGTAATGCCGGCCCAGAAAACCCCCCTTTATGAGAGACTTTGTGGTCTATAGTTTAGGTTGGCCATGTAAGCGTATAATGTGCTTTGATTGATAAAACAGTTGCATTACCAGCAATGTAATCTGTTTTTAAATGAAGTTGTTGTAAGACAATAAAACTCATGAGCTTACAGAGATGTTTAAGTGTCAGAAAATAAAGATAAGAGAGCAGTGTTTTTGTGTTATAACCACAGACTGTATATATAAACGGACATAGCTAACCTGCTAGCCGCCATGTTCCAAATAGGAAGTGATCGTGAGCTGCGCTTCCGGCTCCATTGACTCTGGCTCTAATCCACTTTACATTAGAAAACCATCGCTCCTGTCTCAAGATATGAACATTAATAAGAGACAAATCAGCTGCCTTCTTTCCCCGAAGTCACTCCCACTAGCGGTAGCAACAGGTTTGATTTACAGCGTTGCTAAGCGCCCGCCTCCTGCTAAACCAGTGGTGCGGGCGGGAAGGGGCGTTACCTTCCACAGCTTCGCTCCAGATTGGCTCTTTGGTTGCTATGATATGGATACTGGCCTGGCTTCAAATTCGCCCCGTAACCACTAGCCTCGATGACCTTCATTTGACTGGAGCCAAACACTATGGCTGACGTCACACTCACTTAGTCCACTTCTTTACACAGTCTATGGTTATAACTGAAGATGATGTAATTGTTGGTGTAATTATAGGTCATTATCGTGGTCACGGCATTCTAGTTTATATCTTGTGAGTTCGTGACTTTGATTTCATTTTCCTTTAGTGGCTCATCTCCACCAAAAACAACCATTTCTCATTACATTACATTACATTTCATGAGATCTGAAATAGCTTTAATAAAGACTACCACAATAATAGACCACAGGATGGGTCAGATCCCTGAGGGGCAGAGCAGTGTTGTTCTTAGGGTGTGTTCATGTGTCTAAAGTTTAGACAAATAGTTCCTCTACATTTCCTTGTGTAACTGAAGATCCACTGCTGTGATGTGAATTGTCAAGTATAGGGTTATTTTTGGCACATGTCTAAATTGCATTACTTGTCCAAATCCAATATATCTGGCTTCTGCAACATTCTAGAAGTTCTATAAATATGCTATTGTTAGGTATCAGATGATATCACAACATGATATAGGCCAATAATATTTAATACAGATTGGGGCAGCTAAAATTAATATTGTTAAAATGCAGTTTTTGTTGTAATATAGCAAGTTCTAGGGTCTAGTCACAAATTGAAATGATCAGGTTCAACATTTTTTCCAAAAGGTAAATTCACAAATGTTGAACCTGGCCATTTCTATGAGTGACTGGATCAATTAACATCTTGTATTACAACAAAAAGCTGCATTTTAACAATATTCATTTTAGCTGCCCCCATCTGTATTAACCATCAGTGGCCTATAGAATGTTGTGATGTCTGAGGAAGTGGAACGAGGTGAAACATCATCATGAAACAATTAAGGACAAAATGCATGACCCCACTACCCTCAATTGTGTTTGTAAAAAATAAATAAATAACTTAAAGCTGCACTGTGTACCTTTTCTAGACTGTATGCGTCACCTGCTTGTCTCCACAGAATATTCCACAGTATGGCATTAAACTTACCAAGTGGCATTTATGCAATTAGAGCTGCTGACATTGCTTAAAAACACTTTGAAAAGCATACATTCTTACTGTGAAGGATCTCTCCACAGATCTGACTTGTAACTTGGCCTGGTAGCGTTTGTTGATGCTTTCTTGTCTGCGTGGAGATAGGTTAACAGAACATTCCAGGCAAAGCAACAACGTCTCCATGTAACAGACATCGGACACTCAACTAGAAAAGTTACATAGTGGACCTTTAATTTACTTGGGCTTGGGAGGTCACTACATTTATATGACTGAAGAAATGGAAAAGCTAACCTATGTGATTACAAATGGGCAATGGGCTTTTGAATGGGCAAAATTCCTCAATGTACTGATAATCCAGAAGCTGAAACCTATGAATACCAACCATATTTGCACAGATACTTTCACATTAACATACTTAACAAAGCTTCTGATGCTCCGCATGACACGGGGTCAAAGCTGCATTGTCTCTATATGACCGTTTAAAACCTCTCCTCAAAGACACCAGTGTTAGCTTCACCTCTTCCCTCTTTCAACCCTCCATCTGCCACTCGTTCATTCACTCACTCTCTCATCTCTCCCTAAACTTCTCAAATACCGTCTCTTCCTTTCTCTCCACCCCTCCTCATCCCTTTATCTGGACTCGCGGTGGAGCCATGACCTGTGTGGTATTCCTGCCCCAGTCTTTCATAGCTTTACCATTAGTTTGCTGTTCACAGATATTCATTCACTGCCCAGTCATTCAGAGTCCATTCATGTCTCTCACATTCATTGGTTCAGCTTCACATGTTTAAATTCACATGGGTCTTTTGGCTGGTGTCACATGTTGGGGCCAGGGCTGTGTTTTTCAGTAAATAAAAGCAGTTTGAATGTGGTTTATTGAGGCTACAAACTGTGAAGGAACTGATAAAACAAAATAAAATACATTTCAATCAACCAGTGCCAATTACAGGAGTTTATAGTGGAAAAATAGGCTAAAAACCTTGGAAACTATGCATTCTTATTGTAAGTTGTTGAACCTCTCTGCAAATCTGACCTGTAACTTGGCTTGTAACTTGGCCACCTGCTTATCTCAATGGAAATAGATATGTTTAATGTCATACATTCCAAAATTCCAGGCTCCAGAGAGACAAGTAAGTGGCAGACCATCCACTAGAAAAGTTACAAAGTGTGCCTTTATTATACTTTTAGTAACAGATTTTATTCAGGTTCTAGGTTCAATGCGAAGGCTCTATTCGTCAGTTACTGGTCTGGTTTGAAGACTGGCTCTAGTGACTTGAGACTGCTGTTGTTTTGCTCTTATTTTGATGTGGGTTACAGCCTACAGTAGCCCTTGTGTTCAGAAAATAAACAACTAGAAGACATTTGGCGTGTTTCCTTAAACCAGAACACTGCAGTATTTTACAACTGTTAAAAAGTGAATTTAGAGAACAGGCAAAATGAAACATACCTACAAATGTATTAATTAAGCTGCCCGACATGATCATTAAACCTGTAATCTAGGCTCAATAAACACTTCAAAACCAGCCCATCAGAGGGTCTTGGTCAGTCACGTCTCTGTTTGCACATAGACTTTTTCATGTCTCTTATCACAGGACACACTTGCACTTATCTGCACAGGGCCGTCTGCCTCTGCTCTGATCCGCTCTCAGGTTTATCTCAAACATGTCCATCTCTCACACCTCTCCCTGCTCTCCTCTCTAAGCCCACCTGTCTCCTCTGAGCGGTCCTTATCTGGTGCTCACATAAAGACACGATGTTGTTGACACTGGACCAGTCATTTGAAGCCACACAGACGTCTGCTACTGATAACACGTCAAAGCTTTTATTTTGTAGGAGCTCTTGATTTTAGTTAATCGGTTCAATAAAAATCATTTTGAATTTATACCCAATACATACACCCCATTTTCAATTTCAGTTTTATAGAACTTTTGTGAAATATTAAAGGGGCACTATGTAACGTTTTAGGAGGGGGGTGTGCCATCGGCTCTTGGAGATGTTATTGCTTTGCCTGGAATGTTCCACAGTTTGCTATTACACTCAATGGGGCGACAGTCGCTCAGTTGGTGGAGTATATGTCCACTGATCCAAAGGTTGGCAGTTTGACTCCCGCTGTCAACATGAACATCATTTGTAAAGAGGTCAGATTCATTGCCTTACAGGTTGGTGGTGCGATTCCAGCTCTCACAGATGAATGTTGTCCTTGTGTCCTTGGGCGAGACACTTAACCCTTCTCGCCCCCAGTGTCTCTGTACACTGGCATATGAATGTGTGTGTGAATGGGTGAGTGGTTCCTTGATGTACAGCGGTTGAAGGTGCTATATAAAAATGTGACCTTTTCCCAATGGAGACAAGCAGGTAAAAGTCAGATCTGTGGAGAGTTTAATGCCATTCAGTGAAACATTCCTGGCAAAAATAACATCTCCATGGAGACAAGCAAGTGGTGGACCTCTGCCATTTCTTATTTCATAATCTGACATGACAAAATGAATATAGATCACATTACTACTATCCAGAACAATTTAATTTTCAATATACCTGCACTGTGCTTCAAGTACAGATTTATAGCTGCTATGATCCAAAAAATAAAATCCAGTTAATGCTTTCCATTAGTCACTGGAAAACACTGGCATCCCATTCACAATAACATTAACATTTGGCTTGCACAGTACCACCACCTGTGCCATAATTGTGACATTCCCTTAAATTCTCTTGACTAAGAAATATACAACACTGCATATATTCATCAAAAATTTGTGTCAAGATTTTAAAGTCAATAAAACCTCACTTTGCCTCATTTATTCTTCTCAAAAAGCTATTAACCCTCCACAGTAACTCAACAATACCTCTGATTGTGCTTTATGCAGTTTTTGAACATTTATTTCTCGTAGTAAACTCTTAGACAGGTCTCATAAACAGTAACGGACAATACACCTTCTACCAACGGGGAAATTGAAACACATGTCAGCCATTACTAACACAGTAAAGTCTGTCAGATGTCTTTTCAATAGTCCTGCCTGTAGCTCACAGTGAACAAGAGCGTGGGGCATGCCAACTGGCCTCCCTTTAAACCCTTACTTTTCTCCTCTTGGTTTCCTCTTTTTACAGTATTGTGTATTTCCAAAATGGTGCTGTTTCAATCAGGCCAAAAATCTGGGAGCGCTTAAAGTTTTGGTGGAAGAAATAATGGGTGCGGTGATTGTGAGAAGAAGCCTAAAATTAATCAGTGGTTGGTATGGGTTAGACTTCAAAATTAAAGCTGCACTACGTAATTTTGCTGGTGGAGGGTTGGTCATCTGCTGATCATCATGGAGGCGTCGTTACTTTGCTGGCAATGTTCCACAGTATGGCATAAACGTTTCTCATTAAACTATCTTGCATTTATTAAATTAACATGCGTTGGTCTACTCTCCACAGATCTGACCTGTTACTTGGCCTGGTAGCGTCACCTACTTATTTTTATGGAGATAGATAAGTTTAATGCCATATTTGGAACATTCCAAGCAAAGTAATAACATCTCCATGGAGACAAGCAGGTGACGGGCTCTACCCAGAAAAAACACAAAAGTTACATTGTGTGCCTTTATATACTTAGAAAAAGCTGTCTTGATAAATACTTTTTTCCATTTGAGTAGTGTTAATTTGAAGTAACACTACTCCTTCTTGCTCATATTTTCGATAACTACACCCACCGTACTTGTAAGATTGATGCTATGCTATTGCAAAGCAGCCAAAAGATTAAAGTGCTGCACCCACCCCTTTCTCCTCCAGCTTTGGGATGTCCCGTTGACAGATTACAGTGCCCTGCCTCAGAACTGTGAGCACCCGCTGAACTGTAGCAGCACCCAGGAGACTCAGACAGAAAGCTAATTAATTCACCACAAGGAAGAGAAAACAAACATGGCCTTTGACTAATACAATCTGATCAAACCAGCACGCCCCATGAGTCTTGTGTGCCGGAGTGCACCCCTGCAGCCAATGCACAAAGGAGAGCGAAGGAACGAGTGAGGATTGAGAGAGGGAAGGAGGAGCACACAATATGGAATCAGAAAAACAAGACTGAGTTGAATCCTTTGAGCAAATGCAAAAAGTGATGCAAAGGGAGGTTGATGTAATGGATTATGCTGTTCTGAGACACAAGTCCTGAAGCATTTTTACCTTTGAGAACAAGATATAGGAAATATTTGAATTTTGTACTTAAAGGTAGAGTGTGTGGACTGTGCTCTTATTGGTTTAAAAACAGAACTTCATTCACAACTGAGCCTGGGTTTTGCAACTAAGAATAACTCAATGATATGAACATGTTTATCTCACACCTTGGGGCACAGAGGTCATGTTTATGAAATTTGACATAGAAATGTACACATACTCTACTTTTAAGGAACTACAGATCTGCGGTTAACAAATGACTTTTGAAAAATCGATTATAAACAGAGTTGTAGTACCTATTTGCAAAGACTTCATGTTTTAGAATCATTTTAATTTTATCTCTTATTTTCCCATGGAAGATTTGAATATGTTTGAATTAGGTTTTGTACTAAACTGCCCCATGCACCTGACAGCTGAGGCACATTGTATGTATGCAGATCCTGATTATAGACACTTTACTCTGCTGTGGAGCCTGGAGACTGTTGCTATGGGCCTAATGAGGACTTCATGGAAAACACCTGGAGCTGAGGGAGGACGAGGAGTACAGGACTGTCAGCGTCACGCTCAAATTCAACTTGATCGTATGGGAAGATTCACTAACACTGTCTTTTTAAAATACCTGTCCTTACTTTTTGCTGTTCCCTCCAAAATCTGTTTTAATCTGAGTTGCTTAATTTTAATGCCACGTTGGGGCCGGCAATCCTGGTATATGCTGATTCCTACATAAAATAAAGGACTTGTAACTTATTTCTGTCATTGTGCCTTGGGGTTTTTGGAAAGGCAGAATTTTTGTGTTATAATTTGCTTTTTGGATGAATAATGTTTAATAATGTTTCTACTGGCAACTGGATTTATATATTGCATCTCAGAACATTGCTTACTAAGCCATTTCATTTGTTTATCCCAGTAACGGAATCTTAAAAGTCCTGTATTACACAAAATTGATTCTTGTGAGTTTTAAGCCATTTTAGAATGTCCTTGCCTCCTCAAAAACATACTTGGAGTTGTGCTTTGTTTCATTCACACATATTATTATTAGCCTGTACATCTCCAAAGCTCAAAATGCTCTGTTCCACCTTGTGATATCATGTAGTGGTAGTTTTCAAGCTTACGGCTACCGTTTACCTTTTGTTTAGTAGAGATCGGCAATTCCACGGCTGAAGTCATCCAAATGATTCTAGTGAAGGTGTATGGAGTTTAAAAACACAGTGGAGCACTTCCTGTATTTATCACATGACATCACAAAGTGGAACGGAGTGTTTTCTGTCTGAGAGAAGAACTCAGCCTAAAGATGCAGGGTTTGTGTGTTAAGTATGTGTGAATGAAACAAAACACAACTCCAGTAAATTCTCCGGACCACTGAACAAACAAATCTGTTAACAAGAAACACAAGCAAAAGATTGTAATGGCTTTTTAATTTCCTTAACTAGATAAACACAGCATTAAACAAATTGCAGAGCGAAATTCTAAGGGTCCGTAAATCACCAAATCCCATGACTTTTAAGTGCAGTGGTGAGCGCCGCGCATGCATGTTAAGGGTTTAGCGGTTTCTAACTGGCCGAGTTCCTGTTGAAACTAATTGATTGAAATGAGATAATGACAGCTTTTCCTGTGGCTGAATTACTCCACATCCTCCCAGGATCGCAAACACCCCGTGGGCATATCCAAGTTATTATGGGAACCCAGATGAGTTCGGGGAAAAAGGGAAAGACTGGAGGTGAGCGGAGAAGGGAGAGACAAGAGGAGATAGGACACTTAGCGGTTTAAGATAGTCAAGTGTGAAGGATGGGGATGGTTATGGGTAGGTCAGTAAAGTATCGCAATCGAATCAAAATCAATAGTTAGGCGTAGTTATCAAATCGGAAAGGCTAGAGTCATTTATAATATCAATATCTGCTGCAAAGAAGTAAATATCCCGTATTTTTATAAGACAAAATGGATGTGCCTGTAATTTAGATCTCTGCCAATATTATAATATCACATATATAATTTCAAATGTTAAAGCAGAACTATTATGCAATTAACCATGTCATAGTTGTTTCCCCTTCTCATATAACCTCTCAAAGTTGTTTTTATTTTCAAGACGCCATAATGCCGATCAATCCCCGTTTTCACCAACACCGGCAAACGCCCACTGCGCTGTACTTACTTTGTTCTTCAATTTTATTTTCTTAATCGAAATACACGTAAGATTCATCAGCGTTGCGTTGTCATTTTGGTACAAAAACATATTCACTACTTGCTAATGTGATTGGCAGCTGCCCATAGGAGGAGCCGACAGCAACACGGATCTCTGTTGTGATGACATTTACAGCTATGTCAGCTCCCATTGGGCACCACAATTTTCTAAAGTTTTCTTTTACTTTGTCATTTTTGATGAATATTGAGATTTTAAAAACACTCGAAAAGTTGCAAAGTGCTAAATGGAAGGTGAAAAGAGAGAAAGTGGTTGTGATCAGAATCCTATATGGCTCTTTCCCAAGCTTTGAGCAATAATAGATGATGTATCTTGCCCAGGGACACAACTGGGGAGTGCAGGATTTGAACCCCCAATCTTCAAGTTAAAAGAAAATTGACACATTAGTCACAAAACCAACAACTCTGCTTTACATTAATTTTGACTGCATTTGAGCAATTCTTTATAAAGCAAATCTGCAGCGACCTATATCCACACTAGCTTTTTAGTTGTGTGTGAGGTAAGGATTTGAATAGTTGATCAAACAAAGGTGTGTGTGGAATTTAGTATTTCGCACGGTGAAATGTGAGGGACACACATGAGAAAATATACAAAGAGGAAATTATGGTTCAAACAGTTCGGATTTTAAGGTTAACTAAACAGGATGTGAGGAAGTGGCTGGTTTTCTAATGACGATCACATAGGCAGTGTAGCTTCACTGAGGCAAAGAGCAACAAGAATGGTAATTATCTAACTGATCTTAGCTATCAAAAATGTGTCATTAAAATGTACAACAAGTTATGACAGAATGCTTTTACATACGCTTGCTATGGGCAAGTCTCAATTTGTGTGCAGAGGGGAAGGTTTCTAATACTAATAAAAAGCTGTTTAAAAGATTGTAAAAAAGACCATGTTAAACAGCCTAAGTGTATTTCTTGAAATTGCAGCTAAACTTATTATTATTATTTTTGCAATTTTGTTTATTGTCATTATTCTTCCTTGCCCATTTTTGTCTCTAAATGCTACAAAACTGCACTTTCTTTGTGGTGGCACTTCTGGTGAGAATCCCATTGATTTCAATGAAGAATTTGAGAAAAGTTTTGCCACTAAAATATGAAATAAAGTAGGTTTATTTGTGTAAAACATTCTGTGTTCATGTGACCAACAAGTCAACACTGCACCGATTCTCTGGGAGGCTTTAAAATGGCTCTGTAGTCCATATAGAACTTACTTGCTGTCAAGATCTGCAGCCCTGTGAATGACGATGGTGGGGTCCACGGAAACTTCTGGAATAAGGTGAATACAGCACATTGTGTACTATATGATTAAAAGGGTCAATAGATCAGCAGGGAAACTGGGACAGTTGTTGAGAATTTGGGTGCAAAAAAGACGCCCACCAGAGTTGCGCTCTTCTGTGCAGAGGAGAGCAGATGTGGAGCTGAGTCTGTGCAGATCGAGGTGAGGGGGAAAGGTCAGGGAAATTGAACAGGTCAAACCTCCAGAGAGAATGCATATGCTCAGCAAATTTACAGCAATCTGTGTCTAATGAGCACCTCTGGTTCAAGACGCAGGAGAGCGAGGGACCAGGGGTATCTGGGCTTTTATGATCTCAGTATTTACTATGGAACTGTAGAATCCAAAGTTATGGACTAAATAGTTTAAAATATATGCAACATAACATCTTTTGACAGGAAAAAAACATGGACTTCCATCTGGTTCAATTGAGATGGGTGGATTCTGCTTCTGTTCTGTTCCCTTGCAATAGATAATATAATTGTTATGTCGAAGGACATCTGGCGTAAAATTCGGCTATGTCTCTCCCTCCATAGGCAGTCCACTACGGTCACTGCCCCATTTTGGACAGGCTAAAATATTTGCTTACTAAAGAATGGAAAAGCAATGAAAGTTCCATACAAACCAAAAGCCACACATCTTGTAGGCTAAGCAGGAGGTTGGGATGGCATAGGATTACCACATATTTAACTTGCACTGATAGTATCTGTGTGTGTCTGAACTTGAGCCTGTGATTTTAAACCCCCTCTTTATTTTCATTATCAGCTCTGATCTGTCCCTCAGAGCGCTGCGTCCGGTCAATTCGACAGGAAAGCCTCACACTGCACAGGACTTTTATCATGAAAAACTGAAGTGAACCAAAGGAAATCCTGTTGATATGTATCTGTAGTAAATACAAGCTCAAGTCACTGTTCTGTATAGCACAAGAACAGTAAACACATCTAAAGGATCATTCTGGGTACAGGTGAGAGGAGACGGCCTGTGGTCAACAGAAGTACTACTATGTTTAGTTTCATAAGGCTCAAATGTAGATTTTGTTAACCTAAATTAGAAGAAGGAAAACATAAAAATAATTAAAAAGAAAATTTCATTAAAACTAGGAATGTTTGGGCCATTGATATCAGCACCATGCACTTGATTTATGTAATTACTGGTCAAATATAAACTGATACTCATCAAATATAAACTGATAGAACATATAATAAATAATATTGTCGCTATAAACCTTTTGTAACCTTGTCTAGAGCTCACACAAGTAGGCTATATGTTAATTGTGATAATGATGAGAAATCCTTATAAAGCCTTTAGTAGCTGAAGGTGTTCTGCGCAGTTGCCATATAAACTTTTAACAGTGGCCTATCACACAGCAGTGCATCCAACCACACAGAAATGAACCAGAGCCAAAAGCTCCTCCAGCCGTACACCTACCTACCTTATATAGTTTATACGGCACTGTCTCCTCCTGGAAACGCTCAAAAATATTATCTGAACACAATAAAACGCAAAAACCCCCAAAAACAAACAGTAGCCAAATGCTCCCTGTTCAGACCGCTGTAGTGCCTGATGGGATATTAGCAGACAGATTGTCACGGTCTCTGCGTATACCAACTTATCTACGCGGTAACTTAATGGTTTTACTTTTTAAAATAAGTACCCTATTAGGTCAATAAAAAACAAGCACTGTAATGTCAGCTGTAGGAAAACAAAAGTGAAGCTTGACAACACACACACAACATATGCTGCCAAGTTCAACGCTATTTTAACACAATTGAATTTAAACCTTTTTGTCTCTTCGTGTCCGTCTATAAAAACAAGTAGGCAGCTGTAATAATGAAACGCAACTGAATCCCTGATAGAACACAGTGCACGGGCCTGGGCAAATCAGAACAATGAACATAATAGAATTTTGACTGCAATAATTACCTTTATACGAAAGCCTCAATCGTGGCACGTTGGACTTGGAGGATGAAACCCCGTGGGCGCACAACAGCACGACCAGGGGGAATAACTGCGTAAATCCCTTCATCTTGCTACAATACTGTCCACTTGATTTAATTTTGAATCGTACTATGCGTCTAAAGTGAATATTCCAGCACGTGTTGTCAGAGATGCAAGTTCACAACATCTCCGGACAGTTTGCTCCCGTGCGTAAAAGCGCGACCTGAACCTGCACTGCCCCGGGTCGGCTCCGGCTCTTGCGTCTCTCTGCGCTCCGCTGTAGCTTCCAACACGAGTCTGTGCTGGAATGAGAGGCAGAGGCGCGCACCACGCCTCTACTCTGGAGAGAGAGTGAGAGAGAGATATTTGAGAGAAGCACAAGGAGCTCAGCGCGCACGGCTAATACAGCTTCTCTACCAATTAGGCATTTAAAGCTAATTACTGGGCCTATATCCACTCATATTTTAATAGGCTGAATGTTAGATGGAACTACATTTTTGGGGAGTCAATATTTATCGTGGGTACTTTTCTTTGAATGAATGATGTTTCTTTGAGCGGTTGGTTGAACAAAACAAAACAGGTCATTGGATTAAAAGTAAATACTAAAACTTGTTTCATTCTTCTGTTTATTTACTGCAGCACATATTTTTTTATGATACCATATGATTTTGAATATTTTTGTATTAATGTTTATCGTCTATTTTTTGTGATATATTACACTTAAAATGTTGTTATTGTGACAGGCCTATACCAATAGTCCACTGTACCATGACTACACTGTAAATTGACAAGATTTTTTTTTATTTATTAGTGGGTGTGATAGAAATACACTGCCCGGCCAAAAAAAAAGACGCCACCAAAAAAAAGGTCACACACTCTAATATTCTGGTGGACCGTCTTTAGCTTTGATTACAGCGCACATTCACTGTGGCATTGTTTCGATAAGCTTCTGCAATGTCACAAGATTTATTTCCATCAGTGTTGCATTAATTTTTCACCAAGATCTTGCATTGATGATGGTAGAGTCTGACCGCTGCACAAAGCCTTCTCCAGCACATCCCAAAGATTCTCAATGGGGTTAAGGTCTGGACTCTGTGGTGGCCAATCCATGTGTGAAAATGATGTCTCATGTTCCCTGAACCATTCTCTCACAATTTGAGCCCGATGAATCCTGGCATTGTCATCTTGGAATATGCCCGTGCCATCAGGGAAGAAAAAATCCATTGATGGAATAACCTGGTCATTCAGTATATTCAGGTAGTCAGCTGACCTCATTCTTTGAGCTCATGCTGTTGCCTGGTCATTCGTATATTCAGGTAGTCAGCTGACCTCATTCTTTGAGCTCATGCTGTTGCTGAACCTGCAGTAATTATCCAATAGGAGACTTGTGCCTGTTTGCTTAGGTAAATCCAGGTGGTGACTTTTTTTTTTGGCCCGGCAGTGTAGTTATAGACATTTCCAAGGATGGATATAAAATATAGTTTGAATATTTTGGCTATAGGCGTATTTTCTGTAATAATCTCAAAAGGCTAATCATCAGTGCTAAAACTTTACTTCCACAATCAACTGCGAAGTAGAATAGAAGTAGCCTAAGGTAGCAGTCAGCCTGATTTTGAAAGACACTTCTACAGACCACAGTTTACAATAACAACTTGTGTGTGCTCCAAGTGGCATCCTTCTGTGCCCATTCCCCTCTTTCATACATGTCTGTTTACATGACCTTCTCCTCCTCTCCTCCTCATCCCTCGCTCCTCTTCAGCTCCTCCGGGACGTGAGCCGGAGTTTAATGAAGTCGTTGGATGTGTTTTGAGCAGCTCTTCTCTTTCTGCATCTATCATTCACAGGGCAGGGGCTATTGAGAGTGGGGCTAGAGCCACCCATGGGTCTTTGAGAGGCACTTGTTTGCTCCCATCGGCTCTGAGTACTAGCGGGGACAGGGGGATGGGGGCTTGAGTGGTGCTCGGCATGCTGGGAGCTGGAGTTGACAGCTCGTCTTGATGCTTTGTTGTTGGTGCCAGGAAAAGGGTCCCGTGTCAACTTTTGTCCCGTGGATCAGAGACAGGACAAAGAAGCAGTGGTTTGATGTGTTCATTGAGAAAAATATAGTCTCACAACATGTATGTAACTTTTATAATGAAAATCATCTGCTTACATTTTGTATCCAGTCCAGTTGCAGTTTGGCCTCTGAACATCTCAACAATAAATTACTCCAAATTATAAACAGGCTGTGCATAAGCTCAGTGATAGATAGATCAATGCCATACTGTGGAACATTCCAGGCAAAGCAATAACAACTCCACGGAGACAAACAGGTGGTCTACTTTCTACTAGAAATGTTATATTGTGCAACTGTAACCATAGGCGAAACAAAACAAAAACATAACTTAGTATTTACGTGTTTTGGGTTGTGTCAGTGCAACGATTTCTCAAAAATAAAATATTATGAAAATGGTAAATAGATTCTTGTCTTGTTTCAAAATGGATTTAATCAGGTCCTCATGTTGGTTCAGAAGACTTCTTTATTTTGCTGCATGTTTTGAAAATCCCACTTCTTCATTTTGGGAAACATTGGCTGATGAAATAAAGAAGTTATATTGTTCTAGTCCTCTTTGTGTCCTGAGTGATTTCTTCGTCTCATGTTTCTGTGGTCCTTAAATGACAATACCACAATATTATGGTGGATGGAAGCTAAGGGAAATTAGTGTCGGGTTGGTTTTGAATCCTTTGCACAACCAAAATGTATTCTCATGGTTAGTCTTTACTGTATACTTATTTATTCATTATGCTTCATTACGTTTTCCCCCTTCTCTTCATTCTTCTTTGTTTCTGTCTTGTACCTTTGTGCTAGTTTTATGAGCAACAAGCTTTAAGGTATTATGCAGAATTGATTTTTTGAGTTTTCTAACATGTTATAGCGTTGTTCCCTCATTAAAAACATGCCTGGAGAGGTTTTACATGTCATTCATGCATGTATTAGTAATTTAGCGAGCTCTCCCAGGCCCTATTCGATCCCTGCTTGGTTAGCTGTAAGATTCTATCCAGTTCTCAGCCCACAAGCCTATGTCATCCATGCTCCCACACGACAATTCTCCATAAATATCAGACTGTATAAAGAAGTGGACTAAGTGAGTGTGACATCACCCATAAGGTTTGGCTCCAGTCAAAAGAGCCAATCTGGAGTAAAGCTGTGGAAGGTAATGCCCCTTCCCGCTCGCACCACTGGTTTGGCAGGCGGCGGGCACTTAGCAACGCTGTCAATCAAACCTGTTGCTAACGCTTGCGGGAGAAACCTCGGTGAAAGAAGGCAGCTGATTTGTCTCTTATCAATGTTCATATCTTGAATTACAGACACAATTGTGAAATAAAAATACCAGGATCACGTAGAGCGAACATTTTAAGACCAAAATGATGAGTCTGACAGTAGCATTTACACAGAGAGGCAAACGTTTTCTAATGTAAAATTAATTGGAGCCAGAGTCGATGGAGCCGGAAGCACAACCCATGATCACTTCCTATTTGGAACGTGGCGGCTAGCAGGTTAGCTATGTCCATTTATATATACAGGCTATGATAATTATACAAAAGCATAATACAAAACTGTACACAACAACTTGACAAATATGATGCGATGTGCAGTAGTTTCATTAGCAGGTTGCACGGAGATTGTGTCGTAATAGCGCTCTGAAGGAGGAGTGACTTAGAATGGAGAGCAAAACATCAAAAACATTTTCAAAACAATAAAAGGTAACACAGTGACCTAAATATGTTATGTGTTAGCAGCTAATATCCCATAGAAGTAAAATACTATGGGGTATTAAAAGGCGATTTAATGTAAATTTGAATCACCTTTTATTTATTTCTTAGACAAAACTGTGAGACAATTTTGAACATAAAGGCACATTGCATTAACAAACTTTCATCCAGTCAAAATGCAGGTGAGTAAAAAATGTACAGCTGATGTTTAGAACAAGTTGCTCCTGGCTGGTCCATCCCCTCTTCTCTCTGGTGTGATTGAAGTTCCTCTGACGGTGTCTTTGTGCATGGCTGAAGTGCTCTCAGCTCTGGTCTCCTCTGATTGGACCAAACCCTCTCCTGAAACGGTGTCTTTGTGAAGCGCTGACAAACGTGGGAACAGAGTAAAGACAAAAGCTACAAGAAATGACTCTATTACGCTGGTATACTTATAACTATTTAATAAAGAGAAAAGCATTAAAACATATGTAGCGAGGTGGGTAATACTCAAGTAACTTTTAGAAAAATCTTGCTTCTGAGAAAAGAGAAAGTGACAAAAGTTTGTAAACATTAAACATTTAAACATTAGTGTTTCTTGCACTGCTCCTTAATATGATTTTTGGTTTTTTTGTTTCTCATTTTGTGGTTTATCCTTTAAAAATACTAGATTTTGTGGATTATCTAATGTTTTGTCCTTCCATTATATTAACCAGATTTTTTTTGAGGTAACATTACTCTCACTTGAGTACATTTTTTGGCTACTCTACCCACGTCTCCATGAGTACCAATGGAGCTAAAATGGTTGTCTTTAGCTGCATTGCTTTGATATGCATTCCTACATGTCACTATCAATAACAAACAACACATGTCTTCCTCTGTAGCCTCACAGTTGTGGTCTACTTTGATTAGATGGGCATAAACTGTATGTATGAGAAAAGGCAACCCTACACTTTTATACTGTAGCATGCAGAAAGTGTGGACCTCTGCCAAGGCACTGTTCTCACAAAGCTGTGGAACCCAACTTCTACATTTTCTATCTCAGGAAAAAATACATTTTTGCACAATGATAAACAATCTACCAATGTAATGATTTTATTTTTATTAACTCGAAAAGTTCTTAATGCATTTATACATATAGACATCATCATGAGTGGAAAAACAAATTACACTACAAGTCAAAAGTTTGGACACACGTTCTCACTCAATTTTTTTCTTTATGTTTATATACATATTGAAGACATTGGAATATAAGAAGCAAGATGTATGGATTTATGTAGCAAAGTTCTTTTTTTAAATATGCATTTTTAAATATATTTTAGATTCAGATTCCTCAGAGTAGCCATCTTTTGCTTTGTTGACATTGCTGCAAACCCTTGGCTTTGGTTTTCACAGGTTCATTAGTGGAATGCCAAGAGTGTACAAAGCAGTGTCTGTTTATTTATTTGTTTGTTTATTTGTTTATTTTCAGGGAGAGTGGAGTGAGGACTGCGGTTATATCATAGACTGTATAAAGACGTGGACTAAGTGAGTGTGACGTCACCCATAACGTTCTGCTCCAGTCAAATGAAGCTCATCGAGGCTAGAGCAGTTATAGGGGCGAATTTGGAGCCTGGTTCCACATTTGGAATTCCAACCACGAGTATCTTAGCAACCAAAGAGCCAATCCAGAGCAAGGCTGTTGAAAGGTAACGCCCTTCCCGCCCCCGCACCACTGGTTTAGCAAGGAAAGAGCACTTAGCCACGCTGTCAATCAAACCTGTTGCTAACGCTTGGGGAAGGAAGATGCCTGATTTGTCTGTTATTAATGTTCAGGTCTTGATTCACGGACAAAATAGCGAAACAAAAACGCCAGGATCACATAGAGCAGCTTAATACGAACATTTTAAAACCAAAATGACGAAACTCACTGCAGCAATTACAGAATGAGCGGTGACAATTTTTCAATGTAAAGTGAATCGATGGAGCAGGAAGCACAGCCCATGATCACTTCCTATTTGGAACATGGCGGCTAGTGAGTTAGTTATGTCCATTTATATATACAGTCTATGCGTTATATGCGCACTCAAAATCAGATTATTATCAGATTTTCTGAGTTACAAGACTATTAAAATGACATTACAGTAAACAGTAACATTATCTGATTTCTTTCTGATCACGGTCCCTCTAATTAATTACATCAGATTCTGAGGTTTGCATGCCATTTAAATAATATTAAATGTTCAGAATTCAGATAATAATCAGATTTTGGTGTGCATGCAAACATAGCCAGTGATGAAAGCAAAGAGAGAGAGAGACTATTTTGAAGAATCTAAAATGTAAGGCATGTTTTGAGTTTGCTCGCATTCACACTTTTGGCGGCATCTGTTAGACTCTACAATGCAAAAAGTCATACAAATAAATAAAAAACATGAAATGAAAAAGTGTGTCCAAACATTTGACTGGTTTGCGAGAATGCAAGTCTTGTGGTGGTGTAGTTCCTGTCTCAAAACCACTCCATACATTCCTACATGTCATAACCAATCACTGACAACATGTGCAGGTTTCTTTCCTCTATATGTATCTTCATATATCTGTAAGTGAAGTAATTTACTGAACCCTATCTCTCCGAGTGCATGTATCCTCGCATTTGTGGTCTGCTGTCTGATTAGATGGACACATGAAGGAGAAGTCCATCCTCCAAGCCCTGTTACAGTCCTGTGGGTCTAAATTATGCTCTTCATGTTGTCAGGGCAGATGAAACATAAAACCACTTAGCTGCGTCTTGACATTGCGTCACTTTGACAAATGTAGCTGGTCCTTAGCACGGAGACGATTGGGAAGGACAGGGCAGGAGTTCATGAATTCTCGATGTGGGAGGTACAGGGAGAGTGAGCAAATATGAAATGTGTTTGAGGAGCACAAGAGGAGACTGGAGCGTCGTTGGGTTTATTATAAAAGTTTAAACTCCTCACAATCACAGAGGGAAGGAGACACAGGAAGGACAAGGACGAGAGCTGAGGGGATAGTGATTTGTGTTACTCAAAACAGATCTGCTCAGGGATTGTTGCTGTGTTCTGCTTAAGTAAAGCTAATGGATTGGCTTTCACAATGATCTTCTTGGACGCAAAAGGGAATATCTAGAACAGATATGATAATTATGTAATTTTGTCCACATGCACATTTTGTTTCATTTGCAAACCCAAATCCCTCTCCATCCTTAGGGCTCAGTATTATCTGACACATTCAATTGATGGCCTATATACCAGATTCTTTTTCGTAAATTTTAGTCTTCAAATAGCCTTCACAGCAATGCATCTGCTTATAACCAACTTCAAATGATAGCAGTTAGTAAACCTCTCAACACAATTTACTGAAAAATATGGAGGTAGTGTCTTGCACACCATCAGTTTCCCAAGAAGCAGTGGGGATCAAATCACCAACTTTCCACGTGTTGAGTGAACATATGCTGCGTTTGTGATTTAGTTTATTGGCTTTCAACATTTTAACATTTCTTCAACACTGTCCAGAGTGTATCCTGCCTAAGGCCCATTGAGGCTGGGATAAGCTCCAGTTTAAAACGCATGAATAAACCTCTTCCCATGAGTTACTGTGGACAGAAAGTGTGTTTTACAGCCAGAATCAGTGACATCTTTGAAACAGATCCAGTTTTAGGGCACGACGTGTAGCTCCACACATATGACCATCAAAATGACTGCAATTCATTTGAAAGTTGTGAGTCATTCTACTGATGAAAGAGTTACAGTGAAAGCCTGAGGTGACCGATCTGAAAGTTGTTTGTGAGATTTGCTTTAATGGGCGCTTTGTTCAGATTACAAACAGCACATATGGTTTTGCGCTGTGATTGTCCTATATAATAATACAGATGTGAGTGAAATGTTGGGTCCTCTATTGGCGTGGTTGGCCCCTCTACAGTTTTTAGCACATGTCTTTCTTTTAGAAGACTGGAACTCTCTGGGATTTACACAAGAAACATTTTTACAAGAATTCAACCAATGCTGCCAATGATTTCAGAAAATGAAATCGGCTGAGAAAACACTTAGTAAATGTGGCATGTTAAAGGGTAATTGTATTTTTATTAGTATACATGCATTTTCAGTCTGATAGTGATGTTAGTGATTACAGTGTCTGCATGAAATGTTGCTATGAAAGAATTCTCAATCATTTAAAAAAAGTATGTTTGTTTTTTAAAAATGTGAAATGAAAGGTTGAGCACTAAGTAGCAACATTTTGGTAAATGTATGAAACATTAAGGAGAGGTTCAGAAAAAGGGATTCAGTACCATTTTTATTTAGTATAAGAGAGAATTTACCCTTTAAGTAGAACTTTTGAGAGTATGGCATTCTTTTCAAAAATTCTTAAAGAGGGGTATTATACAAAATCAACTTTTTTTTTTTTTTTTTTTTTTTTTTTTTTTTCCTACTTTTTTAAAATTTTTTTC